>JABUQX010114961.1:0-36772 GCA_015478945.1 Trachelipus rathkii
GGTACCAAGTGTAGGGAAACCCGAAGCAGATAAACAGAAGTAGAGAACATCATATACAGCTAGTTTATAGGAGCGATAAGTTATCGAGATAACAGTAAACAATGTTTATCCAAAAACGGTGTAGAGGTGATAAAGGCCTAAAAGCTAGTGTGAAATCTGACGGGAAGAAAGGCAATGTTCTTCATGAAAAATTTAAATTCCCAGAACAAAATAAACAAGAGGGCTGTGTTGCAGGACTAGGGTAGAATCCGCAAATTTTAGATTAAAAAGAGATATTAACATAAGAGAAATTAGTCCCAAGTAAAGTATTGTGGGCTTGCAATAAATAAAAGTATAGCAAGCCCAATAATATTGGCGGACTAACTTTCTTTAGTTTTATCTCTTTAGATCATAATTTGTAATAATACGAAGTGTTACCGATTAAAATGGCAATTTTTAGTATTTTTTCTGCTTTAATTAGACCGTTTTCGTTTTTGTTTGTCATTTGTGCTTATCAGCTGTTGTTGATTGGACTATGTTGGTTTGGAAAAAACAGAAATAAAAAAAAAAATAACCAACATTTTTTCACCTCCTTGATACAAGTAATTTGTGTAGAGTTTATCCATTGGAAGAAATTAGATTTAAAGCTAGCTGATTTATTGAATTGAAACATTTCATCAAATTCAGGACGGGGCCTACCACCGCCGCGACTTGTTTTTACAATTTTTCGTAAGAACGTGCTGATCTAAATTAGGCAAGCACGGGAAAATAGCAACCTTACAGAATTAAGGAAATTCTTACGTTTGAGACATTTCTTACTATTTGTTCGGTAAGTTTGACAACAAACGAACTCAAACTCTCGAGCACTTTCTTACTTTTCGTAAAGCACAAAAATGCAAAAACGGAAAACTGCTATAATATAGTGATATATATATATATATATATATATATATATATATATTATATATTATATAATATATATATAATATATAATATTATATCATATATATATATATATATATAATATATATAATACTTTATAATATATTATATAATATACCGCGGGAGAGGACTATTGGAGAGGCATGGCAAGAAAAATTATGGACGTGAGTGGAAGGATTGAAGAAGGCAATAATGAGTATGTACGGAAAATGTAGTTGAAAATACATACGGGAGTGAAAATGATAATATGGTTCGAAGTAACAAAGTAGTTAAAAACAAGGTGGTGTATTATCGCCTAATATTGTTCATATTATATTTAGATGTAGTAATAAGTAAAGTGAAGGAGAGATTGGGAGTCTTTGATGGGGATATAATGGCGTATGCGGACGATCTAGCATGCTGGAGTGAAGAGAATGAGAAGATACGGGAGGAGGTGAGGCTCTTTGCGGAGGAGTTGGAAGAGGCAGGGATGAAAATGAATGTACTTAAAACAGAGATATAAATGGTAACGGGAGCAAATGGCGAAGGTATGAGAATGATGGTAGGAGGGAAGGAAGTGAAAGCGGTGGATTCCTGCGTTTATCTAGGTGGATGTTTTAACAAAGAGGGAGGATGTGGAGGAGAAAGAATACTAAGAAGAATGAAAAAAAGGGGACAAGGCTAATGAGTGAAGCATTGTTACCCAGTTGATGTAGGACGGGAAAACGTTGGAAATGGATGTTAAAAAGCGTAATCTTCGAAAGTATACTGACCCCGACGCTGCTGTGTGGAGCTGAAACGTGGATTACTACGAGGAGAGAGGAGGAGCAGAGTACAAGCGTCGGAGATGAAGGAGCTCTAGAGAACAATGACTGGAAAGAAGCAGAAGAGACAGGAATAAGGAACGAAGTAACAGAGAAAGCGTAGAGTGAAGCAAGAGTATACCGAAGATGGGATGTGGGAACGATTGAGATGGTGGGGGCAGCGGAGAGATGCAGTCGGAACAGGGGATGCCGAAAAGATGATAGGGAGCGGACACCGGAAGGAAGAAGACCGAGGTAGACCGAAGAAGAGATAGGACCGAATCGGTGGAGGATTCTCCAAAAAGATGCCAGCTGCAGACAATTAGATGGTTGAAGAGAAGAGGAGAGGTCCAGGAAAGGGATGTCTGGAGGAAGACCATCGCGCGACTGACAGGATGAAAATCCTTTCTGCGAGAGAAGTAAACATATATATATAAATATATAAAAGGAAAATAAGTATATGAAGAATCCAAATATATAATATATAGTTATATAATAATATTAATATATATATATATATAATAATATATTTATGTATATATATATATATATAAATATATTATATATTATATATATATATAAAGCCATATTTTATAGGCAGGAATGTATCGGCTATCGAAGGAATCGGCAAAATTTTTGGTATTCCAGGTATCGGCATTGAAAAATTGTGAGTACTGTATCGGTAATCGCAAAAAAATTTTCGTGTCCGTGCACTGACATTATAATGATAAAAGAATTACAATATATATAGTTAATATATTTACTCTATATATAAAGATATATATATATATATATTATATTAATATATAATAATATAATATATTAGAATATAATTAAATAGTATATATTATATATATATATATAATATATATATATGAATAATATATGAAGTATATATATATATATATATATATATATATATATATATATATATCATCATCATCATCATCATCACCCACCTTCTCTCCAAAAGACTGGGGGTAAGGTGCGACACATGCACTGGAAACAGAAAAGTAGAAGAAGAAAATGACGCAAGTAGAAAAGAAAGCCCAGCCTTACCGTCCTCTATATACCTTTTAGTGACGACTCGTCGCTGTCAGAAAAATCCACCCTAGAGCTTCACGGGACCGCGACGGACCATCACTTATGGCATCTCGTTCAATGTAAAGGTTCATCCCTTGACCCAGGTGGGCCACAACCATACCACTTCATAAAACCCAGACATTCAATCCTATTATGCACCCTTCTTCTCGCCTCTGCCAAACTCACATTTCTCTCCTCCAAGCATTCCTTTACTGACCCAATCCACTTTTTCTTCAGTCTCCCAGCCGGTCGATTCAGAGCACACTCACCACTATACATCCGCTTAACCAACCGACTATCATCCATCCTTTCCACGATGACCAAACCATCTCACAATGCACTTCATTTATCTCTCTCATTTACTTTCCTTTCTTCAAGCCCATCAACTCTCCTAATGTTTGCTTCTTTTTCATAGCCACAACACGAGCTCTTGCTCAACATACGATTGCCAGAGAATAACGAACGGCTCATTAGTAAAATTCGTGAAACATCTGTAGGAGTTGTACCATGGATATTTTGACAATTCTGACCCTTGAAGAAAGAAAGAATAAAATTGTGGTTCAAATCAGCATTAGGGACGAACAAGACTACACACACCATAGAGAAATAAAAAAAAGAGAAATATTGGTAAAGAATTTGAGTCATATAGTTAAACTAAGATTCGGACATTGATTGAAAGAATCAACATTATAACACAATATATTTTTTGATTGAAGAAAGACGAAAATCTGAAGAAATACTTGATACTGGGCTAGGCCAATTGAAGGAAGTTTTCTTCTTTTGTTCAGAGAGTCTACCAATGATTAGTTGATAAGGATGAAGATTATATTAGATAGACCTAGTGGAATAAGTAATAATAATAATAATAATATCTTATTTAATGGTAGTGATGGTGATACATTCCTTCCTTGAATTGGAATCTGCCAGTAAGAGTGGTGGTACATTGTAATAGTAATATATAATATATACGATTTTTTGGGAAAATCCTAGAATTGAGTGTTCTGGATGGAGGGAGTAGGAGCTTCAGAATGATAGTTTGGGACCTGATTGGTTGGATAGGTTGATCAAAAAAAGGGATGGTGGAGAGTATAACAGGTGGTTTTGGAGGTGGCGGTAGAAAATGAGATGGTAGGGAAGGGCGTCTGAAATTGATTTTCTGGTGAAGAGAGGAAGGGTATGTGTGTAAAAAGTAATTAACTTTCTCAACAGTAGCGTGCGACGGGAGGGGTGAGAAGGGAAGAGTGAGGCGGAGAACAGGCCGAGACGACAGCGACCGCAGCTTTCCGGCGAAGAGGCGGCGGCGAGACGACAGTGCCGGGTCGAGCGACCGTAGAACACGCCAGAGCCGAAGAGCGCGGAGGGAACACGTCAGCTTAAGACACAAAAGACGTATCACATAAGTATACTAGAGTTGTGTAGGGTAGAGAATGGTATCGAAAGAGTTGAAAAGTAATGATTGGACTTTTAGTGTTGTGTGAAAAGAAGGAATGTTGAGTATGTGTTGATGGTTTAAATCAGTTAGGGGTGTTTAGGAATGGGATTATCGCATCATTATTATGTTCTATGTAAAATTAAGTTAGTGGGCTTGGATAGAGAGAAGGTTGCTGATACGAAAAGGAGTAGGTAAAATAGAGTGAGAAGTTAAAGGTGCAAGATAAATAAGGATAAGTATGTAAGAGCGCTCGCTATTAAAACGGGTTAAATGTGAACAAGTTGATACCTGAGCAAATCTGGGGGCAAAATGAAGGAAGCAATGTTAGTATGCAAAGGAAGTGTGTGGAGTGCTAAAGTAGGAAGAGTAAGAATGTTAACAGCGAATGGTGGAATGAAGAGGTTGATGCAAGCGGTTAAAGGTAAAAAAAAGCGTGGGATTGAATTGACTAAAAAGCACAATGATGAAGATCGCAAAAAGAAAGATGCTTGGAAATTATATAAGGAGGGAAAAAAGAGAGATAAATGAACAGGTGTATAGCTTAGGAGAAAACAACGAGGTAAATAAACAGTTTGGAAGAGGATGAATGAGGAAGACTAACAAGGAAATAGGAAGCTCTTCTGGAAGAAGCGGCGAAAAGGTTAAGAATGAGATAGGGAATCTGTGTAGAATAATGAATAGGGATGGTGCTTTTATGTTAACTGATGAAATGGATGTGAGGGGAGTGTGGAAAGAACACTTACGAAAACTGCACAATACTTAACGAGTAATGGATGAGGTTTATGTGAATGTGGTCTGCGGTTGTGATGGTGTCAAGAAGAATAGGGATTTTGGGGATAGGTTCTGTTAGTAAGGAGGAGTAAATGGGTAGGGGTGAGAAAGTTGAAGAATGGTAAATCGTCAGGTATAGATGAAATTACTAGTGGAATGATCAAGAGCGGAGGCGAGATTGTGATGATTGGCATTTGGAAGTGTAATCAAAAAACGTTCTATGGAGGGAATAAGTTTCCAAAGGGCATGGGAAGGAGAGCCGGTAATAACGTACCTTGCTATAAGGGTAAGGGAGAAAAGGGAACTGTAGAAATTATAGCGGAATTAGTTTATATTATTGAGCATTGTAGGGAAGGTTAATGCTGGTATTTTGGTGGAAAGAGTGCGTCTAGTGACTTTTCACTCGATTGGTGAAGAACAAGGTGCGTTTAGGAGTGGTAGAGGATGTGTGGATCAAATTCTTTACATTGAAACAATTGATTGAGAAAATGAGGGAGAAAAGAAATAAATTATACTTTAGGTTGTATGGATTTTGCCAACAGGGGATATGATAGAGTTAATAGGGAAGCCTTATGGCAGGCGTTAGTGATATATGATGTTGGTGGTAGGCTTCTGAATGGAATTACAAAAGTATGCATCATTGACGATAGTGAAGCGTAGTGTAAGTGAATAAATAGTGTCCAATGGTGAATTGGTTTAGGATATAATAGCGGAAGTAAGACAAGGGTCTGTGTATGTCTCTTGTTATTTCATTTGATATGGATGGGCGTTATGAAAGAATTTGAGGTGGGGGATGGCAGGAAATGGTGTTAGAAATGGAGAATGGAAGAGAGTTGGAGGGTGCCCTACCTATTATATGCGGTATGATTTGGTTCTGTGTGGGCGAATCTTTAGAAGAGAGTTGTGGAGAGGAATTTGATATAGAGAGATTTGGCAGGGTGTGTGAAAGGAGGGGCTTTGAAAGTAGAAACGTGGATAAGAGTAAGGTTATGGTTGTGATTGAGGACACTCCTCAGTGTGAAGATACGTTAGATGGTGAGCAGCTAGGAACAAGTGTCTGGTTTAAATTATTAGGGTATATGTTGGATGAGAAGGGAACGGACGGTGCCCAGAATGTAGTAGGAAAGTTTGAATGGCAGGAAGGTGGCTGGTGCAATTAAAATACGTTGGTGAATGCATAAGGGACTAAGTCTGAGTGTGCTTGGGTCTTACAATGAGGGGTATTGTTTTACCTGTTTAATGTATGGTAGTGAAGACTATGGTCTTGGAATAAGAAGTATAGATCTAAAGTTCAATGTGTTCAGCATGGACAATCTTAGGGGGTGTGCTAGGTGTGAGAATGATTGATAAAATGAGGAAGAGATATTAGAGAGTGGATGTGGTGTGAAGAAGGGGTAAATGGAAGAATAAATGAACAGTTATGTTGACGATGTTTGGTTCAGGGAAAGGTATTGAATGCATAGTAGGATTGGTTAAGCGGATGTATAGTGGTGAGATTGCTGGGAATCGACCGCGGCTGGGAGAGACACGAAGAGAAAGTGGATTGATCCAGGGTCGAACGAATGTCTTGAAGGAGTGAGAAATAGTGAGTTGGCAGAGGCGGAGAATAAAGGGTGCACTGATTAGAGAGAGAATGGCGGGGGCTGTTTGTATGGGCGAGGTTGTGGCCCACCTGGGCCAGGGGATGAACCTGTAGGGGTTCGATATGCCATAGTGAGGGTTCCGTCGCGGTCCCATGATGCTCTGGGGTGGATTTTCTGTCTCTGTGACGAGCTTTCACTAATTAAATGGTACAGAGGGGCGGTAAGGCTGCGGCTTTCTTTTCGACGTATTGTTCTTTGTCATATTCTTCTACTGTATTTCTTTTCCGATGCTTGTACAGCACCTTACCCCCAATCTAGGGGCCAAAGGGGAAGGTGAAGAAAGAAAGAAAAAAAAGATATATATATATATATTATATATAATATAAAATATATATACTATAATATTTATATATATATATACTATTATATAAGGGGGGAGACAAATGTCATATAGCTATATATATAATATATATATATAACCGGTATATATATATATTATAGTATATATATAGTATACATTATATATAGTATTAATATATATATATTTAATATATGTATATAATATATAATATATATACTATCTATAATATATATTATATATATATTATATAATACTATATATATATATTAACTATATATATATATTAGTATATATATATTAAATATATAATAATATACATAAATAATAATAATTAATAATAATAATAATAATAGAATAATAATAATGAAAATAATAATATATTGTGTGTACTACTATACAAATTAAAAAATAAAACTACAACTGTTTATTTATAACAAACATTTTTATTTTTTTCAAATATAAAATTTTCAGCACTGCTGCCCTTCCTTGATAACCTTTTTATTTAATCTTTTTACATTATGTTCTATTACAAAAAGATTGGACAGATTATAGGTTGTTTGCTGTGAGCTATAGGAGCCAACGCGCTATCCGTGGGAAATTTTTTCTTTGGGATGCAATGTTTCTACGTAAGAGCAATAGCAATCTTCTATTTATTAAAAAAAATATAGTTAATATTAACATAAACCTTCTTTCCTTTGACCATGGCTTTATCCCCTTCTCCAGAGTGGATAACACCGGAGAGGGGGACAACAGGGAAATCGAACTTTAAGGCCGGCTATCCCAAACCAGCACCACCTACGTGTTCTCAGCCGTTTTCATAAACTCAGACTGCTACGCGGAGGATTGAACCCAGCGTCCTCTCGCATGAGAGTCGGGCGAGTCAACTCTCCCCTGCCATAGCGTTCTATAAGTTTACATTAAAAAGGGTCATAATAACAATAATTTAAAAACTCCCTTTATTACCATTGAAAGCAATGCTCCATCCCGTTTCACCTTGATCAGATAAACTGTTGCTTTAAGCAAAGTTTTTAGTGTTTCTGGCTATTAACAGGAAACCAGCCGTCAAACCAGTTCATCAACTATTTCAAAGCTGTCTCTGATATCCACCAACAATTACCAAGGGCTTCTTATAATAATATAATATATATATAATATTTATAATTATATATATAATAATATATATGTATAATATATATATCATATATAATGTATATATATATATATTAAAAATAGTAATATATATCATACTTATATATATATATAATATATATATTATGATAATATATATATATATAAAATCATCTTCCTCTTATCCCCAGATTGGGGGTGAGGTGCGCAGCATATACTGGAACAGAAAACCAGTAGAAAATGATGAAAGTCCAGCCTTGCCATCCCCTTTATACCCTAAGGTAAGAGCTCGTTGCAGTCAGAAAAAAACCCACCTCTAGCGGTTTCGGGGACTGAACGGACCTCACTGACGCATCTCACCCAATGTGGGGGTTCATCCCTTGGCCCAGGATGGGAACAACCATACCCCCTAACAAAACACCGCCATTAACTCCTATTATGCACATTTCTTCTCAACTCTACCAAATTCACATTCCTCTCCTTCAGGCATTTCTTTACTGACTTTTTATTCAGTCTTCAAGCCGGTTGCTTCCCAGCACATTCACCACTATACATCCACTTAACAAATTAACTATCCTATCCATCCTTGTCCTATGACAAGACCATCTACAATGTACTCTCATTTATTCTCTAATTCACTCCTTTCTTCATACCATACAACTTCCTAATTCGTTCATTCCTCATTTTATCAATTCTTCTCAACACCTAACACACTAGATAGAACCAAATCTAACAACATTATTACTTCAGAAATACCTCCGTATTTCAGACCATAGCTTCACTACTATACATTAACACAGGTAACACGCCCCTAAGATTGTCCATCTAAAGTCATTTTACTTAGATATATACCTCTTATTTCAGACCAAATCTCACTACTATACATTAACACAGGTAACAGCATACCCTCAATTGTAAAACAGTAGCACACTCAAGACTTAGTTCTGCTACACTCCACAAGGGATGTAATTACCCAGCGTCACAATTATCTTACCATTCACAACTTTTCCCCTAATACACTGCGGCAACCATGCCGTCCCTTTTCACCAACATAATATCCTAAATAGTTTAATCAAGACACTTAGTTCCAGGTTGCTGCACCCAGATCTAACATTACTTCCGCCACGGGAACTGCCCTCACTCCCTTCCTACATTACTCTTATCTACACTTACTTTCAAACCCCTTCTTTTACACACTCTGCCAAACCACTCTACCAATCTTTTCAAACACAAAAAAAAAGCATCGTCATATAATAAGTAGGGTACCCTCCACACTCTTCCATTCTCCATCATTCTAGCATCTACTCCTGCCACCCCTACCTCTTAATTCTTTCATAAACCCATCCATATACATGTGTAATAATAAAGGAGACATAGATACATCCTGGCCTTCCAACTATCTGCTATAAATTATTAAACCTATAACACTATGTCAACTCTAATTATATTACACCAGGGTTCACAATCATCATACATAACTTTGTGATCCATTCAGAAGCCTACTACCAACACCATATATCACTGCCATAAAGCTTCAATATTAATCATATCATAAGCCTGTTGCAAATCCATGACATAAGATACAATTTATTCTTCTCTCATTTTCTCGATCATTTTTTTCAATGTAAAAATTTGATCCAACCACAATACGCTTTACCACTTCAGGAATGCCGCCTTGTTCTTCACCAATCAGTCTATCACCAGATCAAATCACATGTCGACTACTTGTTACCAGAAACAATTCTACTAGACACAATATCACCTACAACTACTCAATAAACTATTCCCACTTCACACCACCCATCATAACCGCACTAATAAAAAAGTACTATTCATGCTCTTCCTCAGAATCCGCCATGCACTATAACCTCTCATAAACGCTTTGTACAACAACTTCCGAAATCCCAATTCCAAATCAATGCACCATCTCGCCTCCCGTTCTTATAATATTCACCAGCCATAATTCCATCTATGCCGGCAGATTTATCATTCTTCAAATTTTTCTTCACCCATACCTATTAGCGCTCATTCATGACAATTACTCCATACCCCCAAATGACCATTGTCCTCTCTGCACCAATCAATCACACACATCACTATCATCCTTCCTTCGGTAAATACTATCATAATATAACTATATAGTATAGATAATATACTATCATATATTATATCAATACAATACTAATATATACTATATATATACTCAGTATCAGCTACTTATAGTATATAGATATATAGTATAGACTATACTATATATACTAAAGCTGTAAGAACAAATACGCCACTATATATATAATAAGTATATATAGTATAGCACAGCCGACTACACCAAACTAGGTAAACTAATAATTATATATCTAGATATAATGTACATGCTATATACTAAAACATAATATACCCCTTACTTACGCACAAATTCTTAATGAATATTAATAGTAGAATACTTAACTATATATACTACTATATATACTATATTAATTGATATATATATATATCGTATATATATATCTATATATGTATATAATATATATATATATATATATATCTCATAGTGTACCAATCCTACCTCACATTATATATATTATATAACACTTCCACGATCTATAATAAGTAAACATAATGTAATACCTATATAAGGTATATACCCGCTATTATCACAATATACCCTACTAGCAGTATAAATAGAATATATACTACACAGGGATTGGAGACCGAACCAATCAGTACCCTTAAATAAGAGGAATAAAGGGGGAGAAACGGTGAACACCAGCCACCACACGGGAGAACATTTACGATGGGCACATTAAAGTTCATGTGGAAGTACAATTGATCCCCACACGCGACAAGTTGCGGGCTATATTGCTAGTCAATATCTTTGATCGCAAAAGAGTGCTTTCGAGCCACGTTGAGCTGAAGGACTCGATTGGTGAAGGAACAAGTGCGTTTAGGGTGAAGTAGAGATGTGTGGATCAAATCTTTGACATTGAAAACAAATTGATGAGAAATATAGCTGAAGAGAGAGGAAGAATAACATTGGTATTTAGGTTTATGGCATTCTGCAACCAGGGCGGGTCCACTCCGCATAGAGTTATAACAGGAAGCTTGATATGGCAGGTGGGTTGGAGCGCATCATACTAGTGGTGTGGTGTAGGGCTTCTATGGAATCACAAGTAGTATGACCGCCATCAGTGTAGGTGCGTTGTAAGGAAATAAACTGGTAATGTCAATGGTCGACTTGGTGTTTCTTGCAGATTAATACGGAAGAAGACCAAGGCGGTAAAATGTGTTTTATGTCTTCCCATTGGTTCATTTTAATTTGTATAATGGATCGGGGTTTATATGAGAGAGAATTCAGGTGCGGCTGTACTAGTCGAGACTAGCCACGCGAGAGCTATTCGGTAACCTGTGTCTTAGATGCGTGGAGAATGTGAGATGAGTGGGAGGGTGCGTAACCCTACCCGTACTTATACTGCCCGGCACCATGATTTGGTTTTGTGTTGGGCGAAAATCTGAAGCATAGTTTTGAGAGCAATTGTAGAGGAAAATTTGCAGGGTATGTAAAAGGAGGGGTTTTGAAAGTAAACGTAGATAAGAGTAAAGGTTTGGTTGTGACGTGAGACAGTCCTCAGTTGAGTTATGTTAAGATGGTGAGTATTTTTAGCAATTTGTAATACGTGTCCCTGTAGTTCTTAAATCAATGTGCAAGATGGTATTGTGGGATGAGAATGTGGGAACGGATTGATGCGGTATGTGTAGTAGGGACAAGTTTGTGGAATGGCAGGGAAGGGTATGCGTGCGTTGCAATTAAATCGTGGTGAATGCACAGGACTAAGTCTTGAAGCCGCTAGAGTCTTGAATGAGGTATGTTTTTACCTAGTGTTATTGGTATTTGGTCTAGTGAGACTACTGGTCGGAATAAGAAAGTTATAGATCTAAAAAGTTCAATGTGTTTCAGATGGACAATCTTAAGGGGCATTCCCTAGGTGAGAAAATTCAATAAAATGAGGACATGAATCTTATTAGAGAAGATGTTGTGTGAAGAAAGGGGTAAAATGAGCGAGAATAAATGAAAGTATGTCATGAGATGGTTTGTTGGGCATATTGTGGAAAAGGATGTAATGAAAGTCCGGTTAGGTTTTAACGAATGTTATGTGGAGAGTGTTTGGGAACGACCGGCTGGGGAGGAGACACGAAGAGAAGTGGAATGATCGGTGAACGAATGTCTAGAGAAGAAGAAGAGAAGGAATGTGTTTGCAGAGGCGAGAATAAAGGTGCATGATAGGAGAGAATGGCGCGGGTTTGGTCTGTCATGAAGCATGAGTTGTGTGGCCACGCGGGCCAGGGATGAAGCCCTTACATGACGATTACCATAGTGAGGTGTCGCGTCGCGGTTCCCATTGATCTGCTCTAGGGTGGATTTCTGTCTGTGACGAGCTCTCACCAATTAATGGTACAGAGGCCAGGCGTATAAGACTGGGCTGTCTTTTCGGACCGTTTGTCCCATGTGCTTCCTCACGCCTCTCTCCTCTGTCTCCCGCATCTAAATAGGAGCAAAGAGGAATCGATATGACAAAAAGAAAGAAGAAAAGATATATATATATATATATTATATATAAAATATAAGGTATATATATATATATAATAATGATGATATACATATATAATATATATATAAGTTGATATATATATATATATATATATATATTATATATATATATATATTACCTTATAATATATGATATATATATATCATACTATAGTATAGTATAATCCCAACCCTACACCTACCATATATATATTATATGATATATATATATATATATAATATATATATATACGTAATATATATTACTATATATATATATTATATATATATAGTAGATATATATATATGTGAGAGATGAATATATGTCGTATATATATATAGATATATACTATATATATATATATATTATATATATATATATAATATTAATATATAAAATATTATATAATATATATATACATAATATATATATGACTGTATATATATATAGTATATTATATATATATATATATAATATATATATATATACCTATATATATATATAATATATATAATATATCATATATATATGGTATTGAAGTATATAATATATATATTTAGTTATATATAATATATAATATATATATAATATATATATATATATATCTACCTATAAAATATATATATATAACTAATATAATATATATAGTATCGTTTATATATATAACTAACTATATATATATATTATATATAATATATAATAGTATATATATATAGTATATATAAACAACAGGCTAATAAAAAACCAACCTATTAATATATACTGACTATAATACTATATATATATATAGTATATATCATATAAGAATTTTTTGCTACTATTTCTCAATTTCTTCATCATCTGTATTTCATTCATGATTTTTAATTTTAGTTTTAGTTTATTTTAATTAGTTTTTGGTCTTTTACAGATTAGTACATCTGCTGATAACCCTTAACAAGAAACTAGAATAAAAAAAACAACAAATTTTTTTCATAAATTGTCTTTTCTTTAATGATTAAACCATTGGATGTTCTTCAACGGTTTATAACCAGCATATAAAAATTCATCAGAATTTACATAACAAAAAGTTTAGTGAATGGGACGATTAATCGTCATCGGCAAAATCGGCATCGTCAATTTTCTCCCGATTAAGTGAGGAAGATATGATACACCAGACAACTGCGAGAGAGAAGATTATTGTATTCTGCATTCATTAATTAAGATCTCCAAATTTAAAGAACTTCAATTTTTTGTTTGTTACCATGTCCATGTTCTCAGATTAAAAGAGTTCTTTTTTCTTTAAAGATTCGAGGATACTTACTATATGTATATAAATTACATTCAAATAATTAGTACTCGAAATATACATGAGCCACCAGGTGAATTGACTTCATTAATATTAACAACTAAACCTCATCATTAAATTAATATCAAAGAAATAGTTCATATATATTATTATTATATTATTATTCACCCACCTTCTCTCCCCAATGCACTTGAAGATAGAAAAGTAAGTAGTAAGAATAATGAACCAAATCGAGACAAAGAAGACTAGGACTTACAACTCTTATAGCCCGTTTCGTGTTGACCCGGCCGGTTCCCAAGAAAAATTCCCACCCTTAGTAGCTTTCACGAAGACTGCCGACCGAACCTAATGATGGCACACTCGCCTAACTGTATGTTCAGTCTTTTGCCCAGGTGGGCCACAACCATATTCCCTCACAAAAAAAAACCCACCCATTCACTCTATATTATGCACCTTTTCTTCGAGCCTCTACCAAACTCACATTCTCTCCTCCAGGCATTTGCGTTTACTGACTCGAATCCACTTTTTTCTCTCGGTCTCACAGACAGCGTTGATCTCCCAGCCAAACTTCACCACATTATACATCCGCTACCAACCGACTATCATCCATCCTTATCACACGATTGAACCAAAACCAATCTCAATTGTACTTATCATTCTCTATTCTCTCATTTACTCCTTGCTTCACACACCATAAACTCCTTAATGCGTTCATTCCTTATTTTATAAATCTTCTCACACCTAAGACACCTCCGTGAAGATTGTCCAATCTGAAACACGATTGACTTGGTAGTATCATCATACCTCTATATTCCAGACCATAGTTTCCACTACTATACATCAACACAGGTGCAACATATCCCTTATGTAAACATGATGAATACTCGAAGACTACTGGTCCCTTTACATCCAACAAGGATTAAATTTGCGTCAGCCACCTTCCTGCCATTCGACAACTTTCCTACCGCACTGCATCTGGATCATCCATTCACTTTTCATCCAAATATATATTATTTGTGTATATTTACACTCATACACTTGTTCCAGTTGCTCTCCATCCGAGACATAACCTTACCAACACCCGAGAATGTCCCCAATCACAACCATAAACTTACTACTTATCTACGTTACTACCCTTTCCAAAACCCACTCCTCTACACACCCAGCCAAATCTCCTTCTACCAATTCCTCTCAAACTCTCTGTTTCACGATTGCTCCACAGCAAAACCAAAAATTCAGTCCGCACTATAAATAGGCTAGGAACACTTTCCACTCTCTATCCATCATCCACACATAATGATGACCATTAAAATGCTACCCGACACTACTACTTCTGAATTACCCAATCCATGCATAAAATTGAATAACCTAGAAGATATAGTCACATCCCTGCCTCACTCCGTATTAATTTAAACAATAACTTTCAACTCCATTAAATTTTTAAACACGCTCACTATGCGTCATACATAACTATATTTCCATTCTGAGGACTATTACCTAACATTCATATATTGAATAACACCTGCCGATAGGAGGCTATCCCTATAATTCCTTATCAATGCCTGTTGTGGCCAAATCCATAGGAAACCTAAATACAATTTATTCTTCTTCTCTCATTTTCTCAAGCATTTGTTTCAATGTAAAGATTTGATCCACACATCCTCTACCACTTCTAAACGGACAGCTTGTTCTTCACCAATCAGTCTTCAAGTCACTCGACGCACTCTATTGACCAAAATACCACGATATATAGTGTTCCCTACAACACTCTCAATAAACAATTCCCCAACGTATATAATTCTAGTTACCCTTACCCCTTACCTTTATATAGGACTATTACTGCTCCTTCTCCAAATGCCCTACGGAACCTTATACGCCCTCCGAGTAAACGTTTGTTAGACAACTTTCCAAATCCAACTCAACACCCATTCTCACTCCTCGTTCCTTGTCATTTCGACCACGTAATGCTTCATTCTATTACCTGCAGATTTACCATTTCTTCAACTTTCCTTACTCTACCCATTACCTCCTCCTTACTAATAACCGCATCCCCAAAATACCTCTTCCTTCTTGCACTATCAAACCCATACACATTCATATCATTACTGTCAATGTTATGCAGATTCTCGAAGCTCTCCCTCCACACTCTCCTCACATCTATTTCATCAGTTACAAAAGCACCATCCCTATTAATTATTCCTAGCAGATTCCCCTTATTCTTAAACTTTCGCGCTTCCTTCCAGAAGAGCTTCCTATTCCCTTGTAAGTCACTATTCATTCTCCTTCCAAACTGTTCATTTCTCTCTTTTTTCCTCCTACGTGTGCATCTTTTAGCATTCCTTTTTTCCCCCCTTATATAATTAAAAACATCTTTCCCTTGAAACCTCATCATTATCTTTTAGTACATTCAATCATGCTTCTTTTTTACTTTTAACCGCTTGCATCATCTCTTCATTCACCACTCGCTGTTAACATTCTTACTTCATACATTAGCACATCCACATATTATTATTTAAAAAAACAAAAACAAAAAAAAACTTCCTTTTAACGTACTTAATCTCCTTCTCAGAGGGTAACACGGGGGACTACAGGAAAAACTTTAAGGCCGGCTATCCCAAGCCTGTCGCCACCAAGTATTTATAGAAATTAGAAACAAAACCAAGATGTTAATGAATAACAGGAAAACTTTCTATATATCAATGCGGTTCTTAATGTATTTACACATTTAAATAAGAATGAAGTGAACACAATTTAATTCTTCCTTGTTATAAATTTGTTATTATAATTGTTATTATTAAAATATTAGAAACTTTTGAAATATACTTTTTCAATTAATCGTCATCGTCAAAAATTCTTAATCGTCCCATCACTAATAACAATACTAACTATTTATTACATACACTTACCTTTGATCATTGCATGATAAGTTATAGGATGAAGCACGACTTCCTTGTCTTTCAACTGTTTTCGCAATGTTGTCGCTAACTCTAAGGCTTTTGGTTTCAAGGGGGAATTTGCAAATGAATTGAAGAGTCCTGTGTAGGCAAATTTCTCTACTTTCAATCCTCTATGTTTCATCTACAGCAACAATTAATATAAATTAGCAAAAGTTTCAATGAAAGAAAGTAATTTTATTCATATACTGAAAGGATACATGCAAATATCTTTTATAGTTATTGTATCTATAATATGGCTATAAAAGACGAAACAAATGAGCTATTATGACTTAGCATTTCAGCTTTTCAAAATGTCACATTCAAACCATACAACATTTCTACAATTTTTTAATGGTGATGATAGATGTCACATAGATTAATATAAACATCCAACCATACTATATCTCCATATTTTAATAATAATAATATATAGCTTTAAAATATGGCTATATTACTGAATAATTTTTAAACGACCTTCCTTATTAAACTGTACAAAATATTCGAAAAAAAAATTTTTGTACTCTAAATACCTAATATAGGAGTACAATTCATATTACCTCAAGCTGTAATGTGCTTTATTAACTTAAAAGTGGATGGTTATAAACACTTACCCATGGTAAACTAGTTTTTTAAAATTATATGTCACTAAGACCAGCAATCATATAATAGGCCTATTTGCTTGTAAATAGCATTTAAAAAGAGATATTACTTAAATAATATATTTAACCTGAGTGGATTTGATCTAAATAGGACAAAAATGTGTATATGAGTAAATAAACTGACAAAAAAAAATTAAGCACCAACATAACACCACAACCGTGAAACTCAACAAGCAAATGACAAAATCTCACAGCTATTTAATGTACTGAGAGATTCTATCAAGCAGAGATATTACACATTCATGTATACATAAAAAAAAAGATTGCTTTGAGCTACAATGAACCACTATCTTCATTGTAACCATTACATTTAATTCCCATTAGTAAAGGACAAAGCTTTGAAAACGAGTCCAATGATCATGTGACCATCTTAGTGTATTTTGAAAGGATGAAGTGTTAGCCTGAAAGAATGATTTCAAAAATATATATTTGACTGTTTTGTTTTAGACCGTCAGTTTTTTTTTTTTTTTTTTTTTTTAATATATTCTAGGTATATGTACTACCATGACATTGGTGGGAACAGAAATGAATTGGCAAGTAGAAATATTTTAAATAATTATTTTAACCAATCACTTTTATGCTAAAAATTTTAAAAAAAGTGAAATATTTTTGGATACTTTACGTATATATGTAGATTTCATATATGATGTATATAGGATATATAATACATATATGATATATATAAATAATATATATATATATATATATATTTATATATATACTTACATGTTTATGTACAGTCGTTTTATAATTTAAAACAAACGAATACCCTAGAGTAGACCGCATAGATATCAGGAGTCGGGTCTCTCGGCCTCTAGGGACGACGGGGGGGACTTCGTCCCCCCCTCTGTCCCCCATCGGCTCAGCCCCCTAATGGAAATATATGCTTTCTTGAACTTAACCTCAACCTACTCGCATAGTTAATTGACTAAATAAAAATTCGCCTTAGAAAAACTAATAGATTATTATTATTATTATATTATTATTATTATTTTATTATATTTATTATTATATATGAATGTTTCTGATAATATATACTGTCTTCAATGGTTGAAATAATAATTCATGTCTAAAAAATTTTCCTTTAACAAAGGTAGTGAAGCTAAATAATTGAATAAAAGAAAATGCCTTTTGCTTGACAAAAAATTCTATCGCAAAATCAAAGCCTTACACAATTTTTAGCCTAGGTTGTATAAAAGTGTATTGAAAAGGTGCCGAAATTTAGTAAAACGCACGTATCTAGGATTTGGTCAATTCTTCTTTTTTTGTTTTATTTTACAAACAAAAAAGTAAAAACTAAAAATTTCTCAAAAATAATTAGTCCATTACTTTAACTTTCATTGTGTGAGTACAAAAAAAAAGTAATGATAATTTTGGATTAATAACTAACTAATTAGAAAAAAAAGTTCAATCTTTTAACGCTATGAGCGTCGGTGTTCATTGTGTTCGATTTAGTAGTTTTTAAAATAAAATCGGCTTAAGCTTAACGGAAGCGATAAGCAAAACAAGAAGCCGCAAAAAATATACTATAGATATCAGTTCTTTTACTTTTTCATTAAATTTTAAATTTTTTTTCCAAAAATGATTCGTACATTTTCCAAAATGATTAGTATCATTTTCGTAGTCTTTGACCACACGTTTCTAGGAACATTTTGTATATCATATAATATATATATATATATATTATATATATATAATATATAATATACATAATATATATATATAGTATTATATATATATAATATATATATATAAATATATATATATATATATATAATATATATATAATATATAGTTTCAAAATCAAAATAGCTTAGGACGCCAATAGTAATAATAAGATTACAATGCCTTAATTAAAAGAGACTAGTGGATTCCTTTTGAATAGAAGAAAATTAAGTTCTTAGATATTTATCATAAATTTATTTAAGAATGGTAGCAAAAGCTTTTGACCTTTAATTCTAGGCCCTCCTTCAGCTGCTGTTATACATCAACTAAATTAAATAATAATGAAAATACGTAAAATAAAAATATAAAATTATGAAATTAATTTACAAAAGTGTTTGGTTTTAAGTTTTTGAAAAAGGTGAGGAGTGCAGAATGTTGTTTATGATGGGAGATCTATGTGTGAGTCTTTCTTTGTATATTGTAATGGTCATAATTTGTTAGTGGCAATAGGATCAGAAGTTTTCTAGTTGTAGATTGGTCAATGTGGAATATGGGTGTCATGGTGGTTAATGTTTATGTTATGATTATGTGTTGATCTATGAAGGGTAAGGGCAGAATTAGGGTTATCTTGGAGAAGGTCATTATCAACATAAATATGACCTTCTCCAAGATAACCCTAATTTTGCCCTTACCCTTCATAGATCCACACATAATCATAACATAAACATTAACCACATGACACCCATTACTTCCATTGACAATCTACAAACTTAGAAAACTTTCTGAATTCTATTGCATAACAAATTCTGACAATTACAATATACAAAGAAAAGACTCACACATAGATTCTATCATAAACAACATTCTGCACTCCTCACCTTTTTTCAAAAAACTTAAAACCAAACTTTTTAAATTAATTTCAGAATTTTATATTTTATTTTATATTTCATTATTATTTAATTTAGTTGATGTATAACAGCAGCTGAAGGAGGACCTAGAATTAAAGGTCGAAAGCTTTTGCTACCATTCTTAACCCTGCTCAGGTATACCTCTTTAAAAATCACATAGTTGGAACACGTTGGTCAAATTTTTCACGGCTTACTTAACCTTGTTTAAACCTTTATTTTGAATAAACTATGCTTGTGTTTGGATTTCTATATTGATCTGTACATCTTCAAAGGGATGACTGAGACAAACCTTCATGCAAACAAATTTTTTTAAAACCTTTATTTAAAAAACACAATGTTACTTTTTTTTAAAGATACCCCCAAAAAAACACCATATTTTTTGAATATATAATAAAAAAAACATAAAACTCTATTTTAATTAAAATTTTTATGCAAATAAACAAAAAATGTGTAGAATCATTGATATTTTCATCCACATCGCCATTTAAGACTCCACTGCCTTCAAGAAATGAAACGAAAGTGAGCCCTAATTTTTTTTATATAAAAATGAAATATTTCTATCTACATTATGCCAAAATATTACATTTGAGGGTTATATATATATATATATATTATATTATATATAATATATATATTATAAGTAATATATATATATATATATAATATATATATATATATATATATATATATATATATATAAAATCTTCTTACCCTGTCGTGAATCTGAGGTGAACCAATTATCACCTGTCATATTTCTTCCTGAATTGGTGTATAGAGAAATAAGTTCTTTAGTTAGAAACTCGTCTAAAGAAAACCCACTCGGTGGTTTTGTGTGCTTGCCTAAATAAGGCATTGCATTCAACATATAAGAAAATTGGGAGTCACAAACCATTATCAGCTTTGTGCCATATTTCGCAGGCTAATTGGCAATGTACATCCTAAAGAGACACCTTCCCCTGAGGCCAATAGATGTTCATCTATAGTTATATTTTTACCAGGCACACATAGTGTGAGGTGCAGTTGGTTATAAAGTTTTGCCAAAGAGATCTGACTGAAAAGAATTTATCTACGAGGACACGTACAGCTCTCGTGGAGCTATCATCAAATCAGAGATTTCTAAGCAAAAAATTGAACATCTCTCTCCCATTGCTGCCCTGAAAAAAGTGCCCCAATATAACTACTAAAAAATTTCTCGGTGGTTACATGATGTCAGGGAAGCACATGGTGGAGTTGATGGGATGGTGAGTATATGTGCACTCGTAGAGGTAGAACACTGTAGTATTGATGAAGTAGATAGACAAGGTTTTGTTGCTAATGTCGTAGTTGACAAACTTGGAAGTTGAAGAGGGGACACAAGGTGGAGTTACAGATGGATTAGTTTTCAGGTTTTCAGATTTAGGTGTTTCTGATATATTTTCACCAGGCACATAGTGTGAGGTGCAGTTGGTTATAAAGTTTTGCCAAAGAGATCTGACTGAAAAGAATTTATCTACGAGGACACGTACAGCTCTCGTGGAGCTATCATCAAATCAGAGATTTCTAAGCAAAAAATTGAACATCTCTCTCCCATTGCTGCCCTGAAAAAAGTGCCCCAATATAACTACTAAAAAATTTCTCGGTGGTTACATGATGTCAGGGAAGCACATGGTGGAGTTGATGGGATGGTGAGTATATGTGCACTCGTAGAGGTAGAACACTGTAGTATTGATGAAGTAGATAGACAAGGTTTTGTTGCTAATGTCGTAGTTGACAAACTTGGAAGTTGAAGAGGGGACACAAGGTGGAGTTACAGATGGATTAGTTTTCAGGTTTTCAGATTTAGGTGTTTCTGATAAGGCAGTCGACACATTTTCATTTGAAGGGGTTGCAGGATCAAGCAACCTATGAAGTGACGAGGTACTTGCACAATCTTCATCGTCATCAATCTCAATCATATTTCTATTTTTTCTTGAAGTAAGAACTAACTTTCTTTTCTTTTTGTTCATATTCATATTTCCAAAACATTCCGCTATTTTACTAACAAATCCATCACTCTCTACAGAGTCATATTCCTCGTCATCCCCACTTTCACTGTCTGAGGATTCAAAAAGAGAATTCCCTTCCAAATATGATTAGAAACATATATATATATAATAGATATATATATATATATATATTATAGATATATATTAATAAAATATATATATAATATATATATTATATATATATATAATATATATAAAATATATTATAGATATATATATATTAATTATAATATATTATAATATATATATATATATATATATTATATATATAATATATATATCAATATATATATATATATATTATATTAATATTATATATATATATATATATATATATATATATATAAATGATATATATATACTATACAAATATATATATATATTATACTAGTATAATATATATATAATATATATATATATATATATATAAGATATATATATATACATAATATAGTTGACTGTCAGCACAACGGAATTTTGGGCCACCGCACCGCGCCGTATTAGAGTATGCCATACCACGCTCGCAAGCTCTAGAGTAGAGCTCACCCACCGCACCGCACCTCAAAAAATTATTTGCCACGTCGCATGCCACTAAGATAAGCACACCACGCAAAGCACCTCAAAAATTATTTTTGTCACCACACCGCACCTCTATGTTTCGATCTCATCGCGTTTCGCCCACCGCACCGCCACCTCTATTAATTTTAAAATCGCACGGGCACCGCCACCGGGTCACTGGAGAACTAGGTACGCACCGCACCGCAAGCACCGCATCAAAATAAGCGCACACGCACCCGCACGCACCCCGGCTGCGTCGGCCAAGCCACTATAAACTGCGACTACACTAAACAGAACTTAAAGGGATCCGTCCGGTAATATATACCACAGAAAAAGCAAAACCGGTACACGTTGGTCATATATACCACATATAAAAACAAAGGGAACACGTTGGTAAATTCTACCACGGAGCCCACAGTGTAGCTAAGGTGGATTTTATGTGACAGCTATCTATTACCCCCTACTTCCCCAATATCTCCAGACTTTCAACCCCCCATATCTCATGACGTAATGATTTTGGAAGGAAAAAACAAAAAAATTGCTCTAGGGCGTTTCGGTAGCATTTTGACCCTCGGGTTACGCTGAGCAGGGTTAAATTAAATTTTATGAAAATACTAAGAACTAATTTCCTTTCTTATTCAAAAGGAATCCACTAGTTTCTTTTAATTAAGGTCTTTGGACCTTAATATATATATTATACTTATATATATATAGTATACTATATATATATATATTATATATATAAATATATATATATATAATATATATCAGCATTCCCGGAAAAAGCCGACTCATGAACTAAAAACGCATAACAGCACACGAAAAATAAATTTTCATATGGATGAATTTGGCAGACATTTTTCACTTCGTTTGAAAAAGAAAAAAATAAACGCTTTTTTAAAGAAAATAAACTGTTCAGAAGAATGTGTAGAACAAACTCCTCTTTTTTAAAAGAGAATATTTTTGATTACTAAGACTGAGCAAACAAAGGTTGCCAAATGTTGATTTTTTTTGTTAAACTAACGAATAAACTCCGGGTAAACAAGACACGAGTAGAGAGAGTCGGGTTTCTCGGACCTACCGGTGGACGACGGGGGGGATTCCGTCCCCCCCTCGGTCCCTCCGTCGGCTCGAACCCCCTAAAAAGGGATATAAAGAAGTAAAAAATTTTCTCCCAAAATCGGTAAAAAAATTGCTATTTGGCACCTCGAGAACGATGGATAGAGGTTTCAAGGTCAAATCCGTCAATCAAAAAACATACAATGCGAGGTGTAATATTTTACTAAAATTTAAGATGTTATTAATTTTAAATATTACGAAATAAATCTCTCTTTTTAGGTTCTTCGATGAAATTAACTCCTGAAATTCCGAAAAAGAGTTATTTAATTTCCGGTAGGACACATGTATAGTTTTCTAGTTACATGCCTGAAGTTTTCGGATGCTGGCCAGTATATATATATATATATATATTAATATAATATATATATATATATATATATATATATATATATATATTATATTAATATTATATATATATTATAATATAATATAGTACTATATATATAATATATATATATATATAATATAGGTGATAATTGGCCTTTAAAACTACAACTCAGATCTTTGAAAACTAACAAATGAGATACAGGGAAAAGGATACATTGTTTGGAATCCTGGAACATTTTAGTGCCGGAAAATGGGTATAAAAAAAAAAAAAAAAAAATCTCAAAACTACAATAGCTACAGCAAAGGAATACATTTTTGGGAATCCTGGTAAAATTTTAGATAGGAAAATGTAAAAAAAAAAATAAATAAAATTAAAAAATTATTGAATAATTATAGTAATTGATTAGCTAGGCTTATTTAGAGACCTTTTATTGGTTACTCGTTAAATAAATAACTTTCTATTAAATTTAGCTTTTTTTTAACTAAAGAATACCCCAAGGGTATACCGCACGATGGCAAGAGTCTGGGTCTCTCGTTCCGGGGAACTACGGGTAGGACTAATTTCCCCCCCCTCGGGAGGGCTCCGGAACCCCCGCTCTTTGGTATTTGCGTATCGCGGGTTCCTCCGCCCCTCCGCCCACTGGGGTATGGAAAACGTCCCCTCCTGTGTTCCCCGTCGGCTCGAGCCCCCTACATTTGCCGTGTGTAATACCTTACAAATAATATATATATATATAATATATATATATATATAGTAGTATATATTATGTCCCCGATTCCTAAAAAAAATAGCCAGAATATATTTATTTTTTATGTATTTATTTATTTATTTTTTTACATTTTTCCTAACTAAAATTTAAGGATTTCCAAAAATGTATTCCTTTTCGCTGTAGCTATTGTAGTTTTGAGATATGATTTTTTTATTTATTTTTAAATTTTTTTTTTTTTTTTACATTTATTCGTCATAATGTTACCAGGATTCCAACAATTTATTCCTTTTCCGTATCAATGGTAGTTTTTGAGATACGAGTTGTAGTTTTAAACCAAAAATTGGTTTTAAACCAATTTATAAACCATATTATGGTAAGAGTGTCTAAAGCTTGACATCATGTAAACTAAAGTACGACACTTACAGTAAAAACAATTACATATTGGGAAATCAGCGGAAAATTCTAAGGAGGAATTTAATATTTTTTCTTTTTTTTTTTTTTTTGCGTTTACGGAAAAATTTTAGAAAATATATATATTACACGGCAAATTAGGGGCTCGAGCCGACGGGGGACAGAGGGGGCGGACGAAGCCCCCGTCGTCCCCCGGCACCTAGGGGCCGAGAGACCCCGACTCATGCCATCTTTGGCGATTTACCCAATGGTATTCCTTTAGTTAAAAAAAAAAAAAAAATTATTACCTTTACAAAATGCTATTACTTGAATACACGAGAAAAATTTTTTTTTACCTCAACATACGTTTCCAAATTTAAATTCGTCAAATTAATATTTTAATCTCTCTTCTAAAAAGTCTATAAATCGATTTTCTTTTGGAATATTTTTTTTACAAAATAGTTTTGAAATAAAAAAATCAAATAATAAGAAATAACAATCTAAATATATAAAAAATACTATAGTAATGAAGATATGTTGCTTCACATTTATTCGTTTTTCAGTCGTAGGCTGAGCATTGCCTGGCTACTTAATTAAATATTAAAAAATATCGTCAATTGCTTAGAGAAAATTATGGCTTGTTGTTAATTCCGAAGAATAAAAAAAAAAAATAAAAAATAAAATTAAAAATAAGAAATTAAAAACCCCGCCTTAGAATGTTCCGCTGATTCCAAATCTGCAATTTGTTTTTACTGTAGTTGCTACCGTTCAAAAGTTACATGATGTCAGCTGTAGACAATCTACCACCATATATATATATGATATATATATATAATATATATATATATATATAATATATAATATATACCATATATATAATATATATATATATATATAATATATACATACACACACATTAGGTTAGGGCTAGAATTTCGCCGATCCATACAGCCTACCGCAGTAGTTGCTAACGGACTGCAGCCATAGCAAGGTTAGAACATAATAGAGACAGTAAGAAGCCACATGGGCCTATCGAGAGAGACTGCAAGAAGCCACATGGGCTTATCGAAAATGCCCCAGTCAATCCAATATATTAAAAATGTTCATGCAACATGAACAACCTACACCGCAACCTAAGGCTTGTCAATATCCTAAACAAATGCCAATATGTTAAATTCTATCCAGATCAGCGAGAATAGAATCGGAAAGACTAAGACAGACAATTCTAGAAGTAAAAGATGGAGCAGATTTGAATTGAGTTGAAGAATGAAGAACCTTATTTTAAAAATCCGTCAAATTGCGACATTCAAAATACTTTTGGCCAAAAATGTGTTTAATTAGAACAAAGTTAATAAAATCCATCGGCACCCGATACAAATGCATGGCACACGAACATTTTTCTATGGGTCCTCCACCCCTGGAACCACCAACTAGTGAGTAATGAGAGTTAATTATGCATCAAATACCATGATAAAGCCTTAACAAAGTTAATAAAGAAGCCTGTGGAAGTAAGTAGTTTTGAATGCTTGAATGAGCTCATCCATTAACTTCGTAACTTGTTTCAGTCTCATGTTCTGATATATTTTTTTTTTTTTGTTTCATTTAAGCTCATATTAAACATTTCATGTAAGTTTCATGAAAATCGGAAAGTTAAAAGTTTCGTTGAAATCGGCAAAATGGCCATTATTATTATTATTATTATTATTATTATTATTATTATTATTATTATTATTATTATTATTATTATTATTATTATCTTATAATAATAATAATAATAATAATAATGATTAAAATTATAAAATATAAAATACGTTAAGCTATTAAAAAGTGAAACTACAATTTATGCCTTCAAAGTTCAAATAAAAAGCAAAGATGAGCTAAATTTTGACAAAGATTCTTGCCAGGCGTACGACGTGTGAAATCAAACTATTAGTGGCAACAAAACGCCGTCAGGCGTCATGAGTCTCATTTCACAGTTGAAATGTGACATAGCTAGTCTGTTTAGTATTTCAGAGTATTTATTTATAGACATAGTCTTTAATAAAGACCAATCATATTATACAAATATGTTAAAAGACTGTATTTTTTGTTGATAAAATTTAAGTAGATGACTGAATAGGCAGTGGTAGAAATAATAAGCCTTGTGTAAGAGCCCTATCATATACCGCCATCTTAGATCCTCATACACCGCATCATACACCGCCATCTTAGATTCTGTGCCGAATTCGATTAATACGAACATGGCCAAAATTATTTATTGCTCCTAGAATTTAAACGAAACTTTCAGTCTTCAAATTTTTAAATAAAAATATTGGAACGCAATTTCTATAGAATATTCTGGAATGATTATGGATTGGTTGGATACATTCTTTTCTCTTGGCTGATTTACTTCGGATCGATAACTTCACATATTTACTGCGCAATAATAAATCATACTATTGTCCTTATCGTATATTATCCTTAAGAAGTGAAATAAATTATACTCGTAATAGTGTGTGAATTTAATATAAAGTTGATTTAGCTTTAAGAACATCCGTTGAGATAATGTATAATATACAGTACGTTAATTAACTCCGCAGAAAATGAATTGACGGCAGAAAGTTAAAATTTAATAAGGGTGAACATTAAATATTGATTTTGAATATTGCAAAAGTTCTGGGCAGACCCTTGTGGAATATTTACAGCATTTCCCATTCAAAAAATAGTTTATCGAATGTTAAAACTAACGCAGGTTTATATATATATATATATATATATATATATATATATATATATATATATATATATATCTATATATATATATATATATATTATATAAATATAGTATATATATATATATATATATATATATATATATCAAGAAGGGCCGATTGCTTCTTGCGGGTTCTTGTAAATATAGATCTAATTCTGTTGTCTAGGGGATTAATGATCTCACTGTTTAGTAAGATAAAGATCTTTTCCTTATAAGTTCTAACAATTCAATTCTGAAGAAAGTATTACAAGGTGAACGAAGTGAACTCCTGATGAAAAGACAAAGTACTCCTATATAATATTTTAATAGATATTCATAGCACGAGTGATTAGGCCAAAAAGCCCCATACATAACTTTGCATTATATATATATAACTAGACGGTATCCAGATTACCGAATAAAATTACAATATTTTAAATAAATAACTAATGCTAAGTTTATAATTAATTTTAGCAAAGAATTCGCAATAGCTGATCAAAGTTAATGTATGGAATTCTAACATTAATATTATTATTGAATAATAATATTAATAATAATAAATTGATAAAAAATAATAAATCTTTCCATAATTTAGGCGATAGATATTTGATGCAGTCTTTTTAGCCGATCGTGAGTGAATGGAAGCCAAATTCTCGACCTCAGGCGTTTCTCGTACGTGACACACCCCCCTTCTAAGAAGACATTGGGGTATAGAACCAATCGTCTTGGCACTTCTATGTCGTTGAACGACCATTGAAGCCAACTATCACGTTACCATCTTCATTCTTGAACTGGAGAATAAGCTTCGTACTACACATCATTATTCTGGAATTCGTCGGTCTTTCCTCGGGTGGAAAACAATCGGACCGCAAGATGAACTCCTCGTCTTTTCTACGACGTTTGTACTGTGGCATTGGTCTTAACCACATTGACGGGTTTCCCATTTCGCGTCCTATGTTTAATTTTTCTTTCTCCTGAACTTCTACTCCCTGTTCCTTAAATAACTTCAGTTTAAATGGGCGTAAAGTGGCGTTGTTGCTTTTAAACTCATTTGAGTTTGTTTCGTCGAACCTTTGTAGATCTGATAGGTCATTCCTCTTAATCTCCAACCCTTGTTCCGTGGATAACCTCATTTTAAAAGGATATAAGGCGGAGTCATTCCTTCTACAAGCATCTGGATTTGATTCATCAGTGCTTGATCTCAGTAAACTACTTCCGATGGGTTCTTTTTGTCGATTCACCTCGTTTAAGGCGCAGGCGGGCTTTACCAACTCGTTATTGTTACAGATAACAGGGTCGTCTCCCTGGATACTCCTGGCACTGTTTATCTCATTCCCATAATCATTGCTAGTAGCATCTTTAGAGTCCACCGCTACCTTTGTTTCAACATCGATGACTTCGGGTCCGAGGGTACCTTCGATGTTTCCAATCGTTAGATCATACAGTGCGTCATCCAAGCAGAGTGCCTCTACCTCTCCTGTGTGAAATGGTGTCTCAACAAAAATATGTGCTTCCGGTACTATCCTCATTTTCCTAAAGTTACCTAAGAATTGTCTTTCATCGACAAGGTTGCGTTTAATAATTACACCACTGCATCCAGTATCCCTTAAAACGTTGACGCGTTGACCGTTTACTTTTCCATGTGCAATAGGTATTTGGTTGTCATCTTTCGAGATTTGTCGACATGACAGGATATACGCGGTAAAGATTTTACCTCTACTTTGATTTCCATCATGGATGAAATTACGAACGTCGTCGACTTCTTCGTTAATTAAACAACAGGAGTTATCCTGGGGATGGGTGGTAATTTGTATAGCAGCATTTCCAATTTCGTTGAGGCCCTGACGTCTTAAATTCCACGTTTTATCGTGATTGTAGTTTTTGCCATCTTTTTGTTTGAGATTGCCTTTTCCTTCTCGGGATGAATAACAGGTCTTATGGTCATGACCCCTCTCTTCGCAATCTCCGCAGGTCTTAGAATAAAACTGTTGGCCCTCGTGTTGACTTATGATTCTTTCGCCCTCGTCTAAGAAGGGGCTGAAATGATGTATTGGCATCGTTCTGTTCGAGACTCAATTTACTTCCTCTCGCCTGGAAATATTCGTCAGTGCGAGACGCTAATAGATCTAAGTCAGAGAGTCCACTTTCCCGAAGAGGAGTTTCATCTTCCTGCGGATTTGCGTCCCTAGGTTTAATTCGATAATCCTCCTCCGTATTATATTCAGTTAATAGTGCTTGCTTGAGGTTAGCAAAGTTAGTCATATCTTCGGATGGGAGGTTATGAAATACGGACAGGGCGCGTCCAGTAAGGAGTGAACTTAAATAAAATGACCACAAGCCGGCATCCCATTTAGTGGCTGCAGCATAATACTCAAATCTATGAATATAGGCATTCATTTCGTCAGTAGCCTCGTTGAATGGTACTAGATTAGGTACATTAGCGTTGAGGTGACCGTTGCCGCCGTTGTTTACAACGGGTGTTTGTAATTGCGCTTGAAGTCTGATACGATCCAGTTCATGACTTCTTATACGCTCGGCTTCTGCCCTAACACGTTCGGCTTCTAATTCCTTTTCAAGGAGTATAGCTTTACGTTCATCCTCTTCTTTCTTAGCTTGAATTTCTTTTTTCCTAAGGACAGCTTTGCGTTCGGTTTCTTCGGCGAAAGCACGTTGACTTTCTTTGATGAACTCTAAAGCTTCTTTGTTCTTAAGGCCAAGATCTTTGGCTATTTGGGCTATCGCTTGTAGGTCCATCGTGGAGAATAGTTATACAAAGAGTCAAGAGGAAAATATAACTTTTTCGGACAGGCCAACCAATTTGTCAAGAAGGGCCGATTGCTTCTTGCGGGTTCTTGTAAATATAGATCTAATACTGTTGTCTAGGGGATTAATGATCTCACTGTTTAGTAAGATAAAGATCTTTTCCTTATAAGTTCTAACAATTCAATTCTGAAGAAAGTATTACAAGGTGAAGTTTCATGAAAATCGGAAAGTTAAAAGTTTCGTTGAAATCGGCAAAATGGCCATTATTATTATTATTATTATTATTATTATTATTATTATTATTATTATTATTATTATTATTATTATTATTATTATTATTATTATTATTATTAAAAATAAATAATAATAATAATAATAATAATAATAATAATAATAATAATAATAATAATAATAATAATAATAATAATATAAAATGCGTAAGCTATTTAAAAAAAAAAAATAATTTATGCCTTCAAAGTTCAAATAAAAAGCAAAGATGAGCTAAATTTTGACAAAGATTCTTGCCAGGCGTACGACGTGTGAAATCAAACTATTAGTGGCAACAAAACGCCGTCAGGCGTCATGAGTCTCATTTCACAGTTGAAATGTGACATAGCTGTTCTGTTTAGTATTTCAGAGTATTTATTTATAGACATAGTCTTTAATAAAGACCAATCATATTATACAAATATGTTAAAAGACTGTATTTTTTGTTGATAAAATTTAAGTAGATGACTGTCAATAGGCAGTGGTAAAAGTAATAAGCATTTTGTAAGAGCTTTATCATATGCCGCCATCTTAGATCCTCATACACCATACACCGCCATCTTAGATTCTGTGCCGAATTCGATTAATACGAACATGGCCAAGATTATTTATTGCTCCTAGAATTTAAACGAAACTTTCAGTCTTCAAATTTTTAAATAAAAATATTGGAACGCAATTTCTATAGAATATTCTGGAATGATTATGGATTGGTTTGGATACATTCTTTTCTCTTAGCTGATTTACTTCGGATCGATAACTTCACATATTTACTGCGCAATAATAAATCATACTATTGTCTTTATTGGATATTATCCTTAAGAAGTGAAATAAATTATACTCGTAATAGAGTGTGAATTTAATATAAAGTTGATTTAGCTTTAAGAACATCCGTTGAGATAATGTATAATATACAGTACGTTAATTAACTCCGCAGAAAATGAATTGACGGCAGAAAGTTAAAATTTAATAAGGGTGAACATTAAATATTGATTTTGAATATTGCAAAAGTTCTGGGCAGACCCTTGTGGAAGATTTACAGCATTTCCCATTCAAAAAATAGTTTATCGTCAAAAAATAGTTTATCGAATGTTAAAACTAACGCAGGTTTATATTATATATATTATATATATATATAATATATATATATCTTGCGGGTATCTATATATATATATATATAATATATATATATTATATAATAATATATATATATATATATGATATATACATATATATATCAAGAAGGGCCGATTGCTTCTTGCGGGTTCTTGTAAATATTAGGGAAAAACAAACTTTTTTTTTTCCCTTAAAATTTTCCTGTTGTCTATGGGGATTAATGCATCTCACTGTTATAAGATAAAGATCTTTTCTTATAATGTTCTAACAATTCATTCTGAAGCAGTATTACAAGGTGAACGAAGTAAGCTTCTGATGAAAAGACAAAGTAACTCCTATTTATATAATATTTTAATAGATATTCATAGCACGAGTGATTAGGCCAAAAGCCCCATACATAACTTTGCGATTATATGATATTATAACTAGACGGTATCGCAGATTACCGAATAAAATTACAATATTTTAAATTAAATAACTAATGCTAAGTTTATAATTAATTTTAAGCATAGAATTCGGCAATAGCTGATCAAAGTTATTGTATGGAGTTCTAACATTTAATATTATTATTGAATAATAATATTTAATAATAATAAATTGATAAAAATAATAAATCTTTCCATAATTTAGGCGAAGAAATTTGATCAGTGCTTTTAGGCCGATCGTGAGTGGATGAACGCTCAAATTCTCGACCTCGCGTTCTCGTACGTGACAATATTATATAGGTCACTTATCCTATATAAAGGAAGTTAACAATAAAAATCGTGTGATATCTGAGAGATGCGCACCCTCTAGCGCGTGCATTCCCTGCAGTGTGAACGTGTTAGCTAAACTCCAATAGAAAGATGCCGAATTTCCACAAGTTGCTTTTTTTTATCATGTTTTTTATATGTTAATTTCTTTTAAATTTTCTTTTTCTTCTTTTTAGGGGCTCGAGCCCCGACGGAGGGACAGAGGGGGGACTAAGTCCCCCCGTCGTCCCCGCTGAGGCCGAGAGACCTGACTCTTTCTATCTTTTGCGATGATTTAATCTGGGTATTCTTTTCGTTAAAAAAAAACTTATTAGCAACCTTAACGCACTATTTGCCTTGAAATCGAAAAAAAATCGATTACAATCGTTCGTTCGATATATATCGGTTAACTACCTTTTAAAGAATAGTTCGTATATATATATATATAATATATATATATATATAATATATATATATATATATATATTATTAATATATATATATATATATATATATATACTATATTATATATAGACTCGTGGTAGAAATGGATGGGTGTGCGTTTCACAATATATATATATATGTAATATATATATATATTAATAAATATATTATAAATTACTAATTATATATATATATATAATATATATATATATCGCATTTTTTACTACAGGTTAGCCAACTCTGGCATTATCTACTTCGTACGGTAATACAATTACATTAAAAAAAGTTACCTATTCCGAATAATAAAATAAAATACTGAAAATAGATAAATTGGCTTACTTTATAATTAATTGGTAAAATTTTTTTGAAATTGTATCTGCAGTCCATTCTGTCGTTTTTTTTGAACTTGCATATAGTCAATCCCAAGATGTCCAAAAAAACAATTGAGGACAATATATCTTTCAGTTGCAAGCGCAAACGAGGGCATTCAGTCTATCTTGTCCCATTGTATTCCGAATAACGGTTTTAATTCTTTTTAATCTAGAAAAGCATCTTCACTCAATAAGATGACATGGAGTAAGCTACTTAAAAATTTTAGGCACTTTAATGTTTCCTTCAAAAAGTCAGATCTGTTTCCTTTTTCCATAATGTAGTTAAAAGAATCAAGAGCTCCTTTCTGAGAATAGAAACTTCTGCCAACAATATATAACTTCAAGTTCAGATTGGAGTCTCACACGATGTTAAAAAATGGATAAACAGTTAGTCTTTTTAAATGCAACTCAAAACTCAGTAGTTTTTTAATTCGTAGTAATTGGAAGCATTAACAGATTCTTCTCTTTCACCTCACAAACATCATACGTTCCCTCAATTATGGTAGTCATACTGTTTCTAATCTAAACTAATTCTAATTGTAGTTCACTCACGCTTGTTTTATGAGAATTACGTCTGGATTTCTTGATTGAATTTTATTATAGAACCAATCTACGTGTTGCATTATATGGCGAAAACGGTGTGCCAAAATACAAAAGTAGGATCAGTCAATAGTCTTTGCAAACCTCCTGCTCTCGTGTTCTTCCTTGTTTGCTGCTTCGAATTTTTTTCAAAGCACTCTTAACAATGGATTGCTCTATGTCAAAGCCCATGTTTTACCAGTTACGGATGTTAAAAATCCATTTTGTTTAACCAGGCTGCGGAGTCCGTAAAAAATAAATTGTTCGAACTCCGACTCCGAGACTCGACTCCTTTAAAATCAAATTTGGATTTTTTGCAAACTCCGACTCCGACTCCGACTCCATTTAAACACAAATTTCGTGGACTCCGACTCCGACTGCGACTCCACTTAAACAAAATTTCGAGTCCGACTCCGACTCCGACCTCCTCTTCAACAAAAATTTTCGACTCCGACTCGACCCTCTTCAAAATTAAATTTCGACTCTGACTAAGCTTAGTGCTTACAGAGTTATAGGTAAAACATTTTTTTGTTTAACTATTTTTTTTGCTTGCTTTGAGAATAAAAAAATATACGACTTTTCCAATGAATCTAACCTCCAAATGCTATACGGTAAAGTACCATAAAGATATAAAGATGCTGGCGCAACACATTGCAAACAAATATATTTCAGTTTCCGAAACAAATGTATAAAGTAATTATAATGGCAAATAATTTTTATTTTTATTATAAAGCAGCCATTATAAATTAAAGTTTAATACTTTCAATCTCAAGTGTATTAAAAAGTTAAAATCATATACTTAATTACTTTATAGATATATATTAATATATATATATATATATATATATATATATAATATATATAATATATATACTATATATATATTATATATATAGTATATATATAATATTTATATATATATAATATAATATATATAATATATATATATATTGGTTAATATTATCACGCGGGGTGAGGTAAGGATCTGTTATGTCTCCCTTGTTATTCAATTTGTATATGGATGGGGTTTTGAAAAGAATTAGACATGGGGTGGCATGAAATGGTGTTAGAGATGGAGAATGGAAGGTGAAGTGGAGGGTGTCATACAAATTCATATGCGGATGATTTGGGTTTTGTGTTGGTGATCTGAAGAGAGTTTGAGAGGATTGGTATGAAGAGATTTTGGCAGAGTGTGTATAAAGTGAGGGGTTTGAAAGTAACGTTGATAAGAGTAAAGTTATGTTGTGAGTGAGGACAGTCCTCGGTATGAAGCTAATGTTAGATGGTGAAGCATCTGCGAACAAGTGTCCTGAGTTTTAGATATTTTTCGGATATATGTTGGATGAAAAGGGAATGGGATGATGCAGAGTGCGTAAGTAGGAAAGTTGTGAAGGGCAGGAGTGGCTGTGCAATTAAATCGTTGGTGGGTTGTGAAAGGAACTAAGTCTTGAGTATGCCTAGGGTCTTTCATGAGGGTAAATGTTGTTACCTGTGTTAATGTAAATTAGTGAAACTATGGTGTGGAATCAAGAGTAAGATGCTAAAGTTCAATGTGTTTCAGATGGACATTCTTCGGGGCGTGTTAGGTGTGAGAAGAATTGATAAAATGTGGAGTGAACATATTAGAGGAATTATGTGATGTGAAGAAAGGGATAAATGGAAGAATAAATGAAAGTACGTTTGAGAAGGTTTGTCATAGTGGAAGGATGAAATGATAGTCGGTTGGTTACGCGGATGTCTGTGGTGCGTGTGTTTGGTATTACCGACCGCTGGGAGACAGAATAAAAAGTGGATTGAGTCAGTAAAGGAAGCGTCTGCAGGAGAGGAATGTTGAGTTTGGCAGAGGCGAGAAGAAAGGTGCATGATAGAGAGAATGGCGGGGTTTGTGAGGGTGTATGGTTGTGGCCCCACCTGGGCCAAGGGATTGAACCCTACACTGACTATATGCCATAGTGAGCGGTTCCCCGTCGCGGTCCCATGAGCTCTAGGGTGGATTTTTCTGACCTGAGACGAGTTCTCACTAATAGGTATCAAGGGGGCGATAAGGCTGGGACTTTCTTTTTCAACTTGTAATATTCATTCTACTAACTCCACTTTTCTTTCCGATGCATGTCACGGCACCTTCCCCAGTCCTTGGGAAAATAAAGGGAAGAATGATGATGATCATATATATATATATATATATATATATTATTAATATATTTATATATATATATATATATATAATATATATATATATAAAATAAATATATTTATAATATACTATATTATATAATAAATTGCAAAATTTGCAAGAAACAAAATGAAACGTCTTTTAATAACATTTTAATTAATAATAACAATAATAATAATCAGAAATCATAATAATAAATTAATAATAATAATAATAATAATAATAATAATAATAAATAATAGATAATAGTTCTATAAATTTTCTACTCCGACTCCGACTCCGACTCCACTTACATAGGAATTTTCGACTCCGACTCACCGACTCCACTTGCACAGGATATTTTCGACTCCGACTCCGACTCCGACTTCCATC
>JABUQX010114962.1:0-16504 GCA_015478945.1 Trachelipus rathkii
AATATGTTTTGTAACAAAGAGTTGATCACTTGATGAGTTTTCTTCTTTATTTGAGGGCATCAAATTAATTCTGTTCCTTTTTTCTTCTCCGGCGACTGGAATTTGAATAGACTGAATGAATAACTAGCTCGACTAAGCAGTGAATCTACGAGCAAGATCTTTGACAGAATTGCCTCCAGGGGGTGAACCTGGTTCTTTCGCAGCAGGTGGTGCCCCAAGAACAGCCCTATTCTTGAGGCCCTTTTTCACAGAACGTCAAACTGATTTACTTAGTCACCCTTTTAGTGGTTCCTAATGTAGCACTATGTCCCAGTAGCCCTTAAAACAGGGTAATTTGTGTAACCTTGTTTGCCCTAGACAGAAATTAATAATAGTGATCACCACATCAATTAACCATCCATGAAAAGGATGGTAATTTCGTGACTGATGCATAAAATTCTTCCTTTTCCAACTCTTCTTTCATTTTGTACAGTGTAATATTGGGATTGAACTATAATATTTCTGTTCATTTTAAGATAGTATATATGCAATTAGTTCTTTAATAGATACGGTAAATAAAAAGTCTGCCATTTCATGTTACTTGGTTGGCATTTTAAAGAAAAAGCCCTTCACATAATTACAATAATCAAGTTTGGACTATCTGAATGGAGGTATTTTCGCAGTGCTGCTTTTTTGTTATGATTAAAGAAGACTACTATGCCAGGTCTGACTATTTCCTTTCTCTTTCAGCTGGGAATTCAATAAATCAGCAGATTGCTTTTGACAATAAAATCTCCTTTACCAATCCATTTAATTCAAAGCCCTGACTAACATAGGCAGATATTGTATCAGAATCACAATGGCGTAGTTCGGTCAAAGCTCATATCATCTGTTGAAGGTAACTTATATTTTCAACATCAATTCCGGGTAGCTTAGTAAATACAGAGACAGGTATTTCTTCAGTGTTCAAGAGTTTAGTTGTTAGATTTTTGGGTATTGTAGGTGGTGTTTGTATGTCTTATTGAACCTTTTACATTGAAAGGCAGAAGTAGCAGTCATAACCAAATGGTTTTGTTGGTTTTCTCAATATGGCACCAATCTCAGCAATAGCAATTCTTTCTTTAGACCATGATACACAATTTGAAACACACGTTTTTTGCACATTTTGGTGAGGAGCTTCAATATCTTGTCTTTTGGTCCTTCAGTTTTTAACTTTAAAAGTAGGCAGATACACCCTCTTGACAAAGGTTTTGATGTTGCGCTTTGATTGCAAGTGAAGCTCACACAAATGTGTAGAAGATATTTGTAACATTACGATATCTCCTTCTTGGAATGTTGTAGCATTGTTTTAGATCCAACTGCAAATGGAAATACTACAATAAATTGTGACTATGTTACATAATGATTTGTAATATGTTAATATTGTATAAAATATTTGATTCTTAATAATTGATATTAATTACATAAAACACAACACAACCTTTTATCACTAAAGCAGTCCACTGACTTGCAAGCAACTTGCAAATCATAGTGACAAGTGGTAATTTTCGGGTAAAATCCCATGAATTGGGGTTTTTGCCAATTTCGATTGCAATGAATGGTGGATGTTAATAGGTAATCTGAGATTCGAATTTGAATCAGCATCCTAATTAGTAATAAGCCAGCTGAAAAATTCCATGCCAGAAAACAATGTTTTTATTGTACTGCAGACCAGTGTTATTCTGTATAAGAGAAATAATTATTAATTATTATTATTATTATTATTATTGTCATTATTTAATTTATTTAATTAATACATAATTAATTATTATTATTATTATTATCATTTATTATTATTATTCATTAATTATTATTATCCCTGATTAAACGTGCCCACCCTTAAACGTGGTTGGAGGGGGTTCAGGATTATCCCCTTCTGGTATCTAGCAAAGTTAACAAGTTCCCTCTTTTCAGTTTTGTTTTTTTATTTTCCTATTTTGGTTTTGTCTGTATTTATTCACCGCTTCTTGTTTATCTCGGTTCATTTGCCCTCCCTTCCCTTTACGTATATGGGTACGTACTTCCCTCCCCTTTTGAGTGGCCCTCCCTTTTTTCCTTCACTTGGCCCTTATGGCTTTCCAGGTTTGTCATGTTCATGGTTTTTGGGTCTTCATCCATCCCGCGGATGAGGGGTACAGGTTTTTAAACCGGTCCTTTCCCGCCTATTGACCGGGCAGCACTATTGTAGGGTCCCCGAAGCTTGGGGTTCCATGGGAGGATGATCTGCATTTGGTGTTATAATCGGGTTCGCGGTTCGTTACAATGTTTGGTCTTTGGGAAGGGACTTGGTCGCGGAGTTCTCCGGGGGGCTTTTCTCCGAGGTACCAATCCGCTGCCCTTCCTACGGATGGGGATATTTCGGGCCCGGGTTTTTGATGTTGGGTTCTTGGGCCTTGGGCTCCTGCGTGGCAAGAACTTTCCCCTAGGTATAGTTTCCCCTTCCTTTCCCTCTGGTTTATTTGTTCTTTTATGTCTATTTGTTTTTATTGTTATTATTGGTTTTTATTGGCTGTGGAGAAAGTTTTATTAATTGGAGTTTTAACTTATGAATACGCCTTAATTAAAAATACGACTTTTAAAAGAAAGGCGGTTCTTTCATTAATATCGGTTCCCTACCGGCATTTCCCTGGCCTTTCCCTCTAGGCCGGGACAGTAAGGTTTGGATGCACCTACGTAGAACCGAAATGGTTCCGTGCTGCTACATCATCCAGACGAACTCCTTAACCAGATTCAGCTTTTATTTGTCCGACCCTCTCTTTTTTTTTCCTTTTGTGGTTGAGGCTGATGTCCGCAATCTGTACTGCGTCTACCTCCTTTCAATGGTCCACAGAAGGAAATCGGGCTTCTTCATACCGCTGGGGCCGCCATCGCTACCATACGCCTCGACCTATTTTTGAACGTTTCCGTTCTCGGGACCTCCGCTGGGTGCCCCGTTAATTGACACCTATCCTTTTGTACTATATTATCTTAGTTGCCGACCTTACAACCTCTCACGTCTCGTAGCATCTCGTCTCAGTGACGACAATTAGAACTACGTTCAGTTCGACCGAATATCAGGCGACTCACATGAAGAAATGGTTTCCTTCTCCTCGTTTATCGTGCGCTCTGACATCAGGTCAGTTATTCGGGGCTTTATTTTCATTTTGGGGATTCTACCGGGTTGTCTTTCCACGATGACGATAGTTCGCAATACATCTTAACAGGAACAGCTGATAATGCCTCCGGGATGTCCGTTTCGCTGAATCTGGGCATTTCCTCGACATTTTTACAAAAGCGCAATTCCGGTATTCCAATGTTCCAGGTTCCCCTTAAGGAGCCCCTCCACTTGTGGTGCAACCCTACGTCCTTCTTCTCACTTTTAAGTGTCCATTCATCGAACCAGCAGAGTGAAGATGGTATATTCCACCGTTCCACTCGTTCGGCCTTACATACGCCACAAGGAGATGTTTTAAAATGTCTTTAAATTCTGGTACTCCTCAAAATATTGTAGATCTCCGCAGTTCATAACCTGTCGAGGTTGGTGGGTGAAACTCTCGCAATCCCGTTGTGAAACGCTTGCTGCCAGAATTGAAAGGGTTTCTCATCAGGCCGGTCACATCTGGTGCACTGTCCCTTCTTTTCTCTTTGGAAAAGGAGATACTTGAGTAGTAAACAATACAAAAGCTCGACAGCCGTGAGAATTCTCATCGCGCTAGGGAGAAATATTCACACCTACCCCTCTCCTTTGCCGCTGCTGCGACTAGGCCGGCATCTACCTCCCAACATTTCCATCGCTCTCTTGCGCCTGTGGGCTTCTACTAAATTCGTTGCACTCCAGATAGGATACCGTAACCACTACTGATATAAACATTTCTACTACTCTGGAATCGAATGCCCCCCACACTCTCCCGACATTATCCGCACTGGTGATCATAAAAAAAAAACAAACCATACATCCATTTTCTATGGTGTGAGTTCGGCTGAAGTTCATGCCCCACCCAGGGTAGCATGCTCTCCATCAATTTCTAATTTTTTCTCTGATATAGAAGTATCCCCTGCGTTACTAATTGATGATGACTCTCCTTTGACGAATGTTTCACGTAAACGTCTGGCTCCAGTGTCCCCTGGGAATCCGCTATGACATTCTTTTTACTAGTTTTGAAGGCTCTCCTGAACACGTCGCGTCTCCGCTTGCGAGGCTTCACTACTCTTTCCACTATCGGGCGACGAATTTATTTAAATCCAATCTTTCTGTCCATCCAGCTGGGTCTCCCAGTATTTTGCCCAAATGTACCCTTCGCTTGAAACGTCATGCTGTTGTAGAAAACAATTAGTCTATCTCAGCTATTCCCGATAGTTTACCGAGCCCCACTTCTGCATCTGACCATCCAGTTATTTATTCAAGCGATTCCGAGTCATACTCTGATATCTCAATGAACGTAACCATCGATCCTACATCTTCTGAAGTTCCACAACTATGGATCCAGGTTCCTTCCCCTAGGACAGGGGGTATGGGTTTGCCCACTTTCCTCATGTGGTCCTTCATAGTGAGACCAAGTCCGTCCCTGTTGTTAGGGGGGAATCCGGGGCTATCGAGGCGGCATACCACTGTATCCTCCTCTGCCTCATCTCTGTTATCCCTCCATGAGAAGACCCAGTAGGTCTCTAAACTTTGTGGGAATATATCTCAGGCGTCCTCCATCAATCCTTTTATGGCTCTTCCTCCTGCCATCCCTGTTGAGACTCCTCAATCCGAGACGAGTTTTAAGCGGTGTGTTACACCTGCAACTCCACGCCCCTTCTGGAAGATATTGGGGGTTCCTCTATTTTCCTGTTGAGAGCCGAACTTCTCTGGCGCTGGTGTCTACACCTTCGTCGTTAGACTCGAGACCCTCTGATATGAAGGATGATTTGTACCGTCTCTTTGACGGGGTTTCTCCCGCAGTGGGAGGGAGCGATCATTCATTATCCCAGAAAAAACCTCCAGTGTCAATTCTCCATGACCATCCCTTTCCGTCAGGCTATAAGGCGCCCCCTCGTGGGCCTTCCAGTGACCCGAGCCTTAGATCGTCGTGTGCTTCTAAAAACAAAGCTGACGCCCACCGCACAGCAACGATTTTTACGGACCTCACTGCGGACTGATCGCTTCATCTTCTTTTAGTAATGACTAAGTTTCTTGAATGGAACTCCCTCAGTTACTACCCGAACTTCAAAGAGTTGGATAGACTTATTGATCTGCATACCCCAAAGACAATCTGCCTCCAAGAACTGCAACTGCGCAACCGTGCTTTTCTGCAGCCATCCAAATGTCGATGTTGCCTCTCGCTTCCCGAAACCGTGGTGGTAATGATAAGGGTGGTGCAACGATTCTGTCCCACGAGCCGGTTCCTTTCGCCCATATACTCATTCCAATTTGGTTACGCTCGGTAGCTGACCATGCTCATCTCGATTCTCCGTTTACTTTGTGCTCTGTATACATTGCTCCTAGCTGCAGTTACACGAGGGAGGACCTTTTCGGACTGTTTCGAAAACTCCCTCCACCCTTGTTGGTTTTAGAGGACTTCACTATTCGCCACCTAATGTGAGTTGACTCCGTTTCATCACCAAATCCGGATTGGCTGATGGGTGGTTTACAGAGCTTTGCTTTGGGATGTATCAGCATAGGTTTACCAACTTACGATAGTTTTTGACACCCGTACTTCCTCGTTTGTTGACATCTCATTGTGCTCTCTATCAATCATTGACAGATTCTGGTGGGACAGGTCGCTTTACCTTTGAGGCAGTGACCATTACCCAATTTACATTACATTTCTTTGCCATGACCATCCATAAACGCCTTATATCAGCTAGCGTTATGACAGTGCTGACTGGTACTCCTTCCTGTCTTCCGACCACTGACGTTCTTCCTTCCCTTGCGAATGCATTCACTTATTTTGCGGATGTTGTTCTGGAGGCATCGCATACTCATATCCCTCGCTCGTCTGCGTGTTGTCGTTCTCCTACACCGTGGTGGAACGCATGTTGATAAATGTTAGCTCTGTCGATCATGCAAGAGTAAATCTATACAGTCTAATTTGATCCTCTTTAAAGCCGCTGCTGCTAGATCTCGTTGTATAAACAGTAGGACTAGGAAACAGTATTTTAGAACTTACGTTTCCACGATCAACTCTTCTACGCCATTGTCTTCAGTGTACAGTGTTGTGCGTAAAATTTCTCGCAAACACTACAGGGAGCAGCCCACAGTCATCAGATATGGCCCGCACCAGTGCGATATCATTTCCGCCCCGTGCATGGTTGCTGATGAGCTGGAATACCACTTTGCTACTTGCTGCAGCGATTTTTGGTACCTGTGAACCTTTCCGGTCGATCGGTGATCGCACTCTACCCTCGTAATTTTCTGTCCCTCCTGTGAGGGTCCTCCAAACAATCTACTGTTCACGAGGGCAGAATTTCAGGAGGCCCTACGTCTTTGCACGGATGGAGCACCTGACCCTGATGGTATCTAGCACCAAATGATACGACATCTCCATGCCACTGCTTCGGCGTTTCTCCTCTCTTTATATAATTGAATCTGGGTGGAGGGAGTCTTCCCCTTGTTTGGCTAACGGCTTATACCATTCCCATTTACAAACCTGGAAATGACCCTACAATCGCAGACAACCAGCGTCCTATTTCTCTAATCTGTCACACCTGTAAGCTGATAGAGAAGATGGTGGCTAATCGCCTACTCCCTACGTTAGGGGGCATACATGCATTTTCCGACCATCAGTTTGGGTTCAGGAATCGTCGCTCTACACAGGAACCTCTTCTTCGGTTGGACCACGATATCGGTGAGACTTTCTCCTCTAATAAAATAATCCTCTTATGTAAGATAGATCTTTCCGAGTTCGCTGTGGCACCACTCTGTTTCGTCATTTTAACATGGTCGAGAGGGTATCGCAAGGAAGTGTACTCAGAGTCTTGCTTTTTACTGTCGGTTTCAATGGTGTCATTGCAAGTATCCCATATTCGGTTCGGTGCTCTATCTTTGTGAACGACCTGGCGTTGTATATTTCTGGAGTCAAGCCTTTATACATGGAATGACGGATGGAGCTGGCAGTCAATGGGTAGCTTCGTGGTGTGATTCACGTGATTTTACTTTCTCCGAAACTAAGACGAAGACCATGCTTTTTGGAAGAGGTGGTAAGCATTATAGACGAGGTGATTTGTCTCCCTTGCTGACTCTGTATGGCTCACCCATCCGCCCTGAGTAAGAAGTGAGGTTCTTGGGTCTGTTAATGGATCTCCGCCTAACATATCTTCCCAATATTCTCAGTCTGAAGAATAACTGCCGCCGCTCATTAGACCTCTTACGCCACCTTACATCTAAATCATGGGGTGCTGATCAAAAGGTCATGCTTCGTCTGCTTCTCATGTTGGTCAGGTCAAAGTTGGATTTACGGACAGACGTCTCCGGCATACTTGCGCCTTCTCGACCCCATACAAAATGAGGGTCTGAGAATAGCTCTTGGGGCGTTTCGTTCTTCGCCAAAGGAGAGTTTGGAGGTGGAGGCTGGGGTGATGCCCCTGTCTTTACGGAGAGAACATCTAATGTGCTCCTTGTTTCTCCTCCTACAGATCCCCAAACCATTGACTTTGATTCCTCTCATCGCAAGGGTTCCTCTTAGTCCTGCCTGTTGGTCGTTTGCTGAAGTTGTAGCGCCTGTCTTCCGTTTTCTCCGCCTCCCTTAACTACAATTTAAATACAATGATTTCTGCCCTTATTGGGTTTACCCGCCCCTGTGGTGTGCATGAAGTTGGTCTGCCCTTATCAAATCCCGGAAACCACTCGTCTCTACTGAGGGATTCCTTTCTGTCTCACCTGGCTCTCCATGCGAGCTCAGTGAGCATCTACACCGACGGCTCACAGCAAGAGGGTGGTATGTTTGCATCAACGGTCTTTCAGGACCTCACTGCATCCTACACCTACCTTTCTGACTTATCCGTCTTCACGGCCGAGTTAGTTGCTCTGACTTTGTCTATTAATAGGATTGACTCTAGATCTGTCTGACACATAAATAATTTCTTCTTACTCAGAGTGTGCTCTTCTTGCATATAAGATCGAACGATCAGACACCCTTTGGTTTCCGCTATCCAAAGGTTTCTATGTATGCTGCATGCTAGACACAAGTGTTTGACGTTTTTGATGGATCCCATCACGTGGGTATCCTGGGTAAACGAATTGGCTGACAAAAGCGACCTATCACTCCGCACCTGCAAAATTACCTGTCGACGTTACTTACCTGTAGATTCGCGCCGCCACCTCCCAGCTGCTGATTTCTGCTCCCGTCTCAAACGGGGCTCCTCGCTATTGTTGCAGGAAGTGTTGGTCGAAGATCATCGTGGTGGCTAAACTGCGTAGCCGTAAAGCTCTCGCTGGGGCAATTTTGGCATCGTCTATTTCGCCGGAGTTCGGCACCAGGAGTGGTCCTGGCTCGTTGCGAATTGGCCAAACTAAATGTCACTCACAGCTATCTTATGGTAAGGGAGCATCCCCCTTTATGTCTTTTCTGCCGTTCCCAGTGTCTACTTTCGGTGCGCCATCTTCTCGTGGATTGTGTGGCTCCTGCGGCTTCCAGAGACCGGCTTTTCCCTTTGTTACACACCATTCCTGTCCAATCCCGCCTCTCATTCATATTTTTAAAATCACCTAATTTCGACAGCAACGCGATTTTTTGCTTTCTTCGGAACTGACTCTGCTCTACTAAGGATGTTAAATACATGCATTCCCGTTTTCATGCGTTATGTTTAGGAGTTGCCCCCGTAGTTGGTTTTCTGACTCGGTATCGCCGCTTTTTTTGTGCGCAGTGGTGGCTCCTATAAATTCAACCTAAAATTTTATGAGTCAGAGAAAAACATACAGATTTCTTGACGTGAACCGAATTTTTTCATTATTATTATTATTATTATTATTATTATTATTATTATTATTATTATTATTATTATTATTATTATTATTATTATTATTATTATTATTATTATTATTATTATTATTATTATTATTATTATTATTATTAAGAACATAAGATCATGTTAATGGATTATTATTATTATTATTATTATTATTATTATTATTATTATTATTATTATTATTATTATTATTATTATTATTATTATTATTATTATTATTATTATTATTATTATTATTATTATTATTATTATTATTATTTTGCCAATTCTATTATTATTATTATTATTATTATTATTATTATTATTATTATTATTATTATTATTATTATTATTATTATTATTATTATTATTATTAGTCATATCATCTGATGAAGCACTGGGGTGAAATGAAAGAAGCACCGAACAGCATTGAAACCTGGGATACTGGAGTTGATGTGATGCAGTTGAAATATTTGGGAGCAAAATCTGTTGCTGTTCCAGAAAATTTTGTAAGTATTATTGCGAAGTGGTCTTTGCAACATTGTAAATTTGTTTTTTAGTATTTTTTTTTTAGATAATTGTGAAAATAGTCGTAGTACCTAGTAGTAGAAAGTAGTAGTAGTAGTAGTAGTAGTAGTAGTAGTAGTAGTAGTAGTAGTAGTAGTAGTGAAATCCTATTTTGAGGATGCTAAGTTCTTTATTGCTATCGCTACTTTCTTATTTTGAGAATGCTAAGTTCTTTACTACTATTACTGTTAATATTATTGCTATTACTACAATGCTAAATGTTTTATTACTATTACTGTTACTATTATTAGTACTACTTCCATTTGTTCTTTGCAGATATGTGCTTGCGTATAGCACCAAAAGTATTGTAAGACATTTATTAACAAAAGTTGACGTTTCCACTGTTTTTTATTTTCATTGCACTTCCCAATATTATAATGTTTTAAATTTCTAATGCTAATTTTCTTTATGTTTATGATAAAGAAGATTAAAAAAAAGACGACTCGTAATCTTGTATCTTCAATCCGTTACCATATTAAAGTATAAAATATTTTTTATATTTTTTTTTTAAGCATTGACATGGTTATTATGTGGATAAAATAATTACTGGGAGATACTGTATCCAAAACGTATTTTAAAAGTTTTCCCATAGTTTTTTTTTTTTGAAATTAATGGAAATAATTTGTGGTAGAATTTTTTTTTTCTTATTACTCAAACTTTTTTCTGACTGCTTAATTATTTTGCTTCATAATGACATCAAAACAGTATGCAATCACATTGTTTTTTTTTATGTTTTTTTTATTGATCACTTGATTATATTGTAATATTTTTTTGTAAATATTTTTGGAATTAAAAAAAATGCATGAAGATTTGCTGTTTCAGTTATTTTAATTGTATTGTAGAATAGTAGTTATCCTCTGTTTGTAGCTCAATATATGTAGCCTTATTAATATTGGTAAGACCCTTGATTTGGGTTCTACCTTTCTCTTCTGTAGGTGCTGTATCCTCACCTTCAGAAAACTTTTGTTGCCGCTCGTCTTGCCCGGTTAGCTTCAGGAGAAGGGCTGGATTGGGCTACTGGAGAAGCCCTTGCAATGGCATCACTTTTGCATCAGGGTAAATTTTGATAATTAAAGAGAGTAGGTTTTAAAAAATATTCGCTTGCTGGATTCAGGATGTACGAGTACCTCAACTTACTGTGGTACCAATTATTTATAATTGAGAATTATTATGGTTACTGGGAAGTAATGTCACCGGCCTGATTTGAAGAGAAATTTTCTAATGTTTAAAGTTACTCTTAATGCCTGTCTACATTTAACTACTTATCTGACGACATGTTTTATCAGTTAAAATTCAAGTGGATTATTTTTAATATTGTTGTTGTTGAACACGATTAATTTTTAAATTTTAAAACCAATTGAACATTGAAGAGTAAAATTTTAAACATAATATTATTACATTATTTGCCCAGCTGTCGTAATAAAAGATAGTTTTTTGTAGTATTCGAAATACAAAATAAATAGCTTAAAGAAAATACCGTACCACCTGACCCGTGAGTGGTGGCGGGGAAATATTTAATGGGAAAAGTATCTGTTCAGTGTTATTTTTTATTTTGTTAATTTATAAATCTTTGTTTGTGTTTTTTGAATTTACAATACTTGAAAAAGATAAAAATATTTAATGAATTTCTTTTTTGTACACACGATTTGGACACTTGCACCATCAAATCCACACACATTCACTATCACCTCTCCATTACTGCCAATATTATGCAGATTTTCGAAGTGTTCCCTCTACTCTCTTATCACATCCATTTCATCAGTTACGAAATCACCATCCCTATTCATTATTCTATGCTGATTGCCCTTACTCTCATTCTTAACCTTTCGCTCTTCCTTTCAGAAGAGCTTCCTATTCCCTTGTAAGTCCCCATTCATCCTTCTTCCAAACTATATTTACCTCATTTTTCTTTCTACCTATACAAAGTTTAGTCTTCCTTTTATTCCTCCTTATATAATTCTAAGCACCTTTCTTTTGAGACCTCATCATTTGCTTTTAGCACATTCAACCACTCCTCTTTCGACTGGTCTATTTGCAAGCGCTCTTAAAAACTTTTCCTTATTACCTTGTTCACTTAGCTTCTCACTTGCAATTCTTCCCACTTCTTTCATTAACTCTTTCCTCTCCATCCAAGGCCCCACTAACTTAATCTTACATAAAACAACATAATGGTTCGATAACCGGGTATGGCACGCGTCACTGCTCTCCAAGCTCCCTTCCTTTGGGTTTCCTCCTTCTCTTTGCTTACTTATGTCTAGTTTTCTCTCAAATCGCTCAATATCGGCTGTTCTGCCAATTGTGGTGTTCCTCAGGGTTCTGTCTTATCTCCTACTTTATTCTTACTTTTCATTAATGATCTTTCTGTCACTTTGCACAGCCAACTCTATCCACTCGTATGCTCCCCCGATGACGTCAAACTTCATTCTTCAACTCAATTTCAATTCTGCTCCTCTTTTACTTTCTAGAATTGTCTCTCGTTTAATCTTTTCCGATTTCTCTATTCTCGCTGATCTGATAGAATTTCCGGGTGGGTCTGCCCAACCTTGTAAATTTAATTCTTTAAAAACTCAACTTCTACTAATCTCCCTTTCTAAAACACCTTCCAACTTTCCTATCTCTTTCGACGGTTCTCTCGTCTCTCATGTTGACAATATAAACATCCTTGGCCGCCTTAACATAAACAAAAAACATGTCTTGGAACCACATCACAACGGTTGCTAGGGCGGCCCTCAAAGAAACTGGGGAATTCTGTTTTAGACTGCGAGACTTTTTCCCCCTTCTGATTCCCCCCCCTATAAAAGGGCCTCATCTGCCCTTGTATGGAATAATGCTCTCATATTTGGGGGGGGGGGGGGGCTCTGGTTTCACCCGCTTTTTGGACAGGGTTCGAGTCAAAAACCCTTATAAAGACTTATAAACTGTTCCGAGAACTAAACACTTCACTTGACCCTCTAATCTTTGCGGCGCGATGTTGGTGCTTTATCTCTTTTCTTCTAGGTACCGCAGCGGCAGGTGTTCGAGGGAACTTGTCACTCTCGTACCACCACCTTTACGACGCCCGCGTAGCACAAGGGGCGCTGTGTCTGCGCATGAGTTTTGTGTGGATATTGGTAACGCCAGGCTAGTTCGCTGCGGTGCTTCTTTCTTTCCTGCCACCTCTGTTCTGTGGAATTCTCTTCCATGTTCCATGTTTCCTGCTGAATTTAATCTTCCTCACTTCAAAGCTTGCGTCTGTTCGCTCATCCTGCGTAAATTTGCGTTAGTTGGTGAGCTTCTGAGACGTGTAACACCCCCTCCTTGAATAGGGCTCCGCCCATGAGTGGTGGTGACAATTGTAAAAAAAAAAAAAAAAACAAAAAAAAAAAAAAACAACCCAGTCCCCTCACTGATTTACCATCCATCACATACTTTAACATCTCCTCCACCAACACGAAATCAATCATACTTTTCACTTCGATATCATCTCTACTTACACCAATTCTAGTATACCTATCAATACTTTTGTACTTTAAGAAAGTATTATTTACACACATACCTCTTTCCTCACAGAAATCAATAACTATCCTACTATTCTCATTTTCTCCCGGCACCCCAAATTTACCTGCTATATCATCTCATTTCTGATCACCTATCCAACCATTTAGATCGGCCAACACAATCAATCTGAAGCTCCTACTCACCCCATTTAAAATATCATTCAAATTATCCCAAAAAGACGCACTCTCCTCAACATCACCCTCAGATGGACAATATGTTACAACCACACAGACCTTAACCTTTTCAAACTTAAATTTAACCATTAGAATTCTAGTACTCACACCAGCAAAATCCACAATAGCTCTGTGCCACATGTCACTCATCAAAATTGCAACTTCTCTCCCCGTCTCATTCCTCTCCACTCCTGCACCACATTTCACACCACACCATTAATCTTCACCGTCTCCTTTCATCAAATAAAATCAAATTTACCCTTTCTAAATACATCCATCACCTCTCTCCTCTTCTCCTCGACATTTATTCCTCTGACAATCCATATACACAAACGATTCATACAATTGTATGTGTGTTTTTAGAGTCGTCTATTATATCGTTCATATATGGTATAATAACTGTGATTAGGTTTAAAATATAATTTCATTGTTAACTGATTTTACTTTAAATATGAATTTATAACTTCGATATGCTTGCATGTGTCATTAATTTAGCTTATTATTGAGGAATTTTTTTTTTGTTCTTTTAGGTTATGATGTTCGGATTAGTGGAGAAGACGTAGGCAGAGGAACGTTTTCACAGAGGCATTGTATGCTTGTCGATCAAGAATCGGATGAAATATTTATTCCATTAAACCATATGACAGAAAATCAGACAAATTTCTTGGAAGTGGCTAACAGCACACTTTCTGAAGAAGGTGTTTTGGGCTTCGAATACGGTGTTTCTATAGAGAGTCCCAAAATTTTGTGTATTTGGGAAGCGCAGTTTGGAGATTTTTTCAACACTGCTCAACCCATTTTGGATACATATTTATCAGCAGCAGAAGGTAAGAATCATTTTGTGAATATGAAATCAATAAGTTTATAAAACCATCTAACATCTAACTTACTATTAACCTTTTTAATATAGAGAGCTCCCCGCAGGGGAGGGGGGTATTGATTCTTGTTATTGGTATTTAACCTGGAACATGACATAGTCATAAGAACCAATACTTGGGGGTCTTTGTGCATCTCTCCGGCCCCAGCAATAGTATGTCCATTTGCTATGCATTTGTTGTGCATTTGTCACATATGTAATCTTTCAGCCTTCATCTTTTACCCTCATTTTTTATTTTAATTTTCTATTTCATTCAATCCACTCTCCACCACAATTTCTATCTTTTTTTTTTTTTTAGATTAATTAATTTCCACCTATCTTCAAGTACCTTCAAGTTCTTGTACGTAATTTGACTCTTTAAAGAGGCCCTCGCTTTTTTCCCCGTCACATCCCCTTGGGCTATCCGGTGCCTCTTCTGGCATGGGTGTTCAGTCCACCTCACACTTCTTCCCCGTGGATGAGGGTACGGGTTTAAAACCGGTCCTTTTGCTTGCCTTTGACCGGGACGCCAATTGTAGGGGACCCCGAACCTTGAGCTAGCCGGCAAGGACGCTGTCCAGCACTTTGGCGTATAATCTCTGGTTCTAATAACGTTAAGATATGTTAGTTTCGTATGGTACACGGGTGTAAACTGGCGTGAAGTTCCGGTAGGCTCTTCCGAGGCCACATCCATAGCGCCTACCCTAAGTGGTGGGGTACGAGAAGCTGTGTTTGTCTCTGGCCTGTGACCTGTTGTGGGGAGAAGGACTACCCTTATAAAATATATGCCCTTCCACTCCATCCTGTTATTTACTTTTATGTTTTATTTGTTTTATTGTTATAACTGCTCATTTATGGAGAAGATGTCTGAGGTTTAATTTTTTATGAAACTTGCTCTTCAAGAAAAACGTTATTAAACCAAGGCGAGCACAACAACATCAACAACAATTACCATCAGTCGGATTCCCAGCTTGACCACACCTTGGTCCCTCCTACTTTTAGACCAGCAGGTTCTTCCGCCTTTTTTCCTTCTACTATAAATGAAAGTCCTCTGCATAACCTCATGGATTCGTCGCTTGGTATGCCCTTGACACCCCAGGTGCCCAAACGCTCGGGGCAATCCGAAAAGGTGCCCCTCGTCATAGTCGTTCTCATATGCTTACTCCAAATGCTGCTGCTCCTCCTCCTGGAATACCAGCTGACACATCATTTCCGACAAATTACTTACCTCCAAAGCTCTTACTGAGCAAAGAATCAGTATTCTTAGCGATGCACTTGAAAAAAGTTTTAGGAGAAGAAGATCTCCCAGTCACATTAATGAGAAATGGGTCCCTTCTCGTTCAAGCTACTATCCGGAATCAAAGTTCTATCTTATTCATCCTTCAACGTCTCTGGAAACGATTCCTCTTATATTTCCAGCTCCTGATGAAAATAAGAAACACGAGTAATCGAAAGGCAACTAATTTATTTTTTAGAACAGAAAAACGAAGATATTGCTGTCATTTTAAGAAATCTCCATCAGAAAAGATTTCCCTTTACAAACGTATATAGATTTCAGCCTCGTCGGGACTCGCCTGATACCCCAAATTCTCGTTTACTGTTGACCTTCAGTACTCCTTATCCACCTTCAAAGGTAAAAATAGGGTTTACAAGCTATAGCGTTCGTACGTTTATTCCTCAACCCAGACGTTGCTTTAAATGACAACGGTTTGGTCATCCCCGAAAATATGTCCAGTCTGCGGAGAATAATTTCACATTCCCTGTGAAAACGCACCACACTGCAAAAAAAACTGTGGAGGACCCACAGTGCCTCTTCTTAAATGGCCGGTCTTTACATGTTTGAAACAGGAAGGTTTTGGACGTTATATACTCATGGCAAAAATTGAAGGGCAGGAGAGATGCCATTCACCAGCTCAAAGAAAAATATCCCACAAGACAAAGGCAATCCTGTGCTACAATTACAGCAGCCCCTTGCCTCCACGTGTTAATTCACCGACTCAACTCCATTCCAGTAGGACTCTTCCCCTAAATTCTGGACGAAACTTCAAGCAGTTAAACTGCAACCTGCCCGAATGCTTTGCCTATACTTCCCGACTTTCTCAATAATCCAAAAGCAGCTTTAATCCAATTTCTCCGTTTCAAAATGCATCAATGTAACGCCTACTCGAGCATCAGTTTTTTTCTCAACCAACCTAACAATGAAACTAAGTTGGTTCAATTAATAACATATTTTGGAGAGCATTTCCTGCCAAAGACATCACAATCCCACAAAAACACAAAAAAAAAACCCCCAAAAAAAAAAAAAAAAAAAAAAAAAAACACTGCCCCTATACCTTACGTGGTGAGTTCGCAACAAACTCACTGTAAGAGGACCGCTGCCATCTACGATCCCCACAATCTGTCTCACTCCACAGTTACTCTCAATTCCTGAAAAAAGATAGTTCTA
>JABUQX010114964.1:0-20000 GCA_015478945.1 Trachelipus rathkii
TGCAACGAAAGGAATAGGTACTTTTTGGGAATGAAGTCATTAGTAAGAAAGAGGTAATGGTGAGTTGAAAAGAAGTTGAAAGGAATTTGGTAATAAAGGTATAGATTTAAATTACTACGTGAAATTGATCAGACCGGAGGCGAGATGGGTTATTTGATTGGATTTGGAAGTTGTGTAACAAGGCTTTTATGGAAGGGTTAGTTCCGAGGGGATTAGTTTGTGGAGCAGTAATAAGTACCCTAATTATAATGGCTACATGAAGGATAAGAAGTAACCGTGGGAATTATAGGGATTAGTTTATTGAGTGTTGTAGGGAAGATATGCGCTGGCGTTTTTGTCGAAAGAGTTCGTCGAGTGACTGAAGACTGATGGTAAAGAACAGGTCGCGTTATAAGTGGAGAGGATGTGTTGGATCAAATCTTTACATTAAACAAATGATTGGAAATGAGTGAGAAGAATTAATAAATTATATTTGATATGATTTAATGCAATGATTCAATCAATAGGAAGCTACTATGCAGGTGCTAGTGATATATGCTGTTGGTGGTAAGCTTCTGAATGGAATCAAAAGTATGCATGACAGTAGAGAAGCGTGTGTGAAGAATAAATGGAGTCGAAAATGTTGAGCTTATATAATAGCGGAGTGGAGGCAGCGATGTTGTTATGTCTCATGTATTCAATTTGCATATATGGATGGAGTTATTGAAAGAATATAGAGGTTCGGAGGTGGCAGGGGATGGTTAGAATGATTGAGAATGGAAGAGAGTGGAGGGGTGCCCTACCTATGTATACGCGGATGAATTGGGTTTTGTTGGCGAAATAAAAGAGAGTTTGAGAGATTGGTAGAGAGATTGCAGGGGTGTTGAAAAAAATGAGGGGTTATTGAAAGTGAAAGGATAGAGAGTAAGATTATGATTGGAGTGAGGACAAGTCCTCGGTGTGAAGTTATGTTAGATGGTGAGCAGCTGGGAAAAGTGTATTATTTTAAAAATATTTAGAATATATGTTGTGGATGAAAACAGTAACTTGATTGATGCAAAGTGTAGTTAAAGGTGAATGACACCCAAGGTGGCTGGCAATAAGTCCTTTTGCTAGATGTAAGACTGAGTCTTGAGTGACGCTAGGGTTCTTAAATGAGGGCTATATTGTACTGTGTTAATGTAAGTAGTTTAGACTATGGTTTGGAATAAGAGGTATAGATCTAAAGTACAATGGACAATCTTAGGGGAGTGTTAGGTGTGAGAAGAATTTATAAAATTAGGAATGAAGGTATTAGAGAGTTGTGTGGTGTGAAGAAAGGGGGTAAATGAGAGAATAAATGAAAGTACGTTGAGATGGTTTGGTCATGTGGAAAGGATGGATTTATGGAGTCGGTTTGGTTAGCGACTGTATATTGGTGAGTGTGGTTGGGAACGCGACTGGGCGAACCGAAGAAAAAGTGATTGAGTCAGTAAAGGAATGTTTGAAGGAGAAAATGTGAGTTTGGCAGATGAGCAAGAAGAAATGTGCATAATAGGAGTGAATGGCGGTGTTTTGTGAGGGGGTATTTTTGTGGCCTCTTTATCAAGTAGAAAACGGTGAAAACCCCTGTCCCCTCCTGCGCGACTGTGGAAAGATTGTTCAGCTTGGGCTCTGCTGTTCTCAGCGTGCAAGGTCATCCCTGACTGAAACTTTGAGAAACTGGCTGTTTGTGAATAGAAATATGAATCTCTTGAACTTGAATTGGTTGTGCCAGCGAGAGGAGGAGGGCAACAACCAATGACTTATTCAGTTATTTAAATTAAACTTAGGTATAATATATATATATATATATATATATATATATAATATATATATATATATATATTTTATAATTATATATGTATATATTATATATATATATATATATATATATATAAATATATCTCATTACATGGGCGTAGGCAGCGGGGGACTTGCCCCCTAAATCTTGGCGAAATAAAAACTATGAACCTTATGCTTTTGCCAGACGACGTTTTTAAGGTTTATTAGTAGAAAAACTTTAAAAATACATCATCATAATAATGAAGTAGTAATTGCAAATACAAACGTCTTATATATTTTTTTAAAGTCTTTTAATTGGTTTTTTCACTATTGGCTTAAAGTCACTAGCTTTGTGTCTTTATAAGCTGTATTCTTCGACATTATTCTCCGCAATAGAACTGATTCAGTATTGTCGATAGCATTTGACCGCTCCAAAGCTGTTAAATCAAGGCTCGGAAGGCTACCGTTTGAATATTCAGCTCAGAACACAACACATGGTAAAAAACAATTGCAGAAATAAAAGAAATATTCACAATTTTGAAGACCATAATTATATATATAGTTATTATATATATATAATAATTTATAACTACCTATTAGATATTTATAATATATATATATATATATATATATAATTATATATATATAATTATATATTATATATTATATATATATAATTCAGAGCTGGGGCGTTGCGTCCACAAGTATGACGCCTATGCGCTATGCGGCCTCTGGGCCGCACTATCAATTCGTGAGGCGCCAAAGGCGCATAGAGCGAAACAATTTTTAAAAAGCCGGATAAGCAAACGGCCGCACCAGCCATCTCCTCGCTGCGCCGTATAGCCGCGGCCTGCAAATACAATGAACATGAACAATAGCAGTTATTCGTTCTACCCTTAATCAGTCTCAAGAACTACTTGAAGCTATGCAACATCTGATTGTATTCATATCTAAACAACCCAGTGCTAACACATCTATACTATAATATATTAATATATATATATAACTAGTTATATAATATATATATATAATACTATCTAGTATACTATAATATCATATATATAATTTTACTATATATACCATATATATACTATATATTCATATGATATATATATATATACTAATAACTAAAATCGGTAATTTTTGAAATATGTCGTTCTTGTTAATAACATTGGCAACTGATGGCTCTTTTGAATTATTCAAACTTCTGCAGCGCTCGAGCTGACCCTCCTGGGGGAAAACATGGTCACAAAGGCGGGACATGAGTAGGAGGGAAAAGGACCGTGATTAAACTCTAGTTTACGGTCATGTTTTAATCTACAATGTAATGTATGCTGTTTTCTTCCTTATAAAGCATGCTTTTATTTATCGCAACTAAAGGTTACTTTGCACTAGAATAAATTTAGCGAACATACCACAGCGCGGCGAAAGTCGTAGCGCAAGGCGCATAAGGCGCATATGATGTGACCAAACAATATAGGCGCATGGCGCTGAGATCACTAGGTCATCTGGCATAGGCCATAGCGCGCAGGCGCACTCAAAAATTATAGGCGCGCCCATCTATAGTATAATAATATAATATATATATCATATATATATATTATATTACCTATATATATTATATATAATTATATGTATACTATTATATATATATATATATATAATATATTCAGCTCATCTTTGCCACCCCTAATTGAAATCCTTGCCTACGCCCACTGTAATATATAACTATCTTATATATATATATATATATATCATATTATATTATATATATATATATATATACTATATATATATATATATTATATATAATATATATAAATAATATATTTATATATATATATCATATATATATATATATATATATATATATATAATATATATATATATATATATATAGTATTATATATACTATATATAATTATGAATATATATTACTATAATATATATATATATATAAGTATATATTATAATGGAATAAGATTCCCAAGCCTTGTATATATTAATATATACTATATATATATATATATATATATATATATAGATTATATATATATATATAAATATATATAATATATATATATATATATATATATATTATATATTATATATATATATTATAATAATATATATAATTATAATATATATTATATATATATATATATATATATAGGGTTTGCTTGTGACGTTATATAAAAAGTATTATATACTTCCACATATATATCTCTTCTAATTTTGTTTTATTTTAGGATGCAGAAACTCTATTATATACTTTTCAATAATGTCTTCTTCGTATTTTTGCGTTTAGACGGAACCTTTATTATTTTGTCCTTATTGAAATAATTATCTCTCAGTTCACTACGATACAACAAAAAGGTTCATCCTATATACAAAAAACGTTTCATAGTGTGAGACAGCATGTTCAACTCAAATTAATAATCAAAATGTAAAAAGGGGAAATTTTCTATTCCTATTTCAACTATTTCAACTATCAATCTATCTCTATTCTTTTTACTGTTCAACAATCATTTGCCCTCACTAAGTTTAATTAAGTGCCATTAAGTATTAACTACAGCCTCAGGCTGAGTTACATAGGTTTACAAGAACTTATCAAAGAGAAACAAAATCCTTGAAAACAACAAACTCAAGGGAAGACCATAAAGATATACAATTGTTCAATTTTATATATTTTTTAATTATTATAGTTATTTTCTCAAAGTAACAAGGGATGTCAAATAAGAGTATAATCACAGTATATATATATATATACTATATTATATATATATATTATATATAATTATTTATATATCACAGTATATATATATATATTATATATATATATATATATAGATAGACTAATATATATATATATATTATATATTATGTATTATATTATTATATATATATCATATATATACTAATATATATTATATACTTATATATAGTAATATATATATATATATAAATATATATCTACTAATATATATATAATACTATTATACTATATATATTTAATATACGATATATATATATTTATATATACTATGGTATAATTTATTGAAATATTTTGAATTGGAAGAATTATAAAATTGTTAGCCCATGTCATTGTTACTACGTGTTATTGAAAGGTTTTGGTTGTTATTGAAACTAGGTGCAATTAGAGTTTCATAAGGATATTACTGTTTTTTTGTGACAATAGCTGAAGCCTAGTGAAGTTTTGCTACTTGCAGTAGTGTTTATGGGTTTTTGTTAGTGAAGCTTTTCTCGATAAAATTTTCAAGTCGTTACATTCGGGGAGGAAAATTATTATTTATTTCTATTTTTATTTCTTTTAGTTTTAACTAACCTTTGATACCCTGAACTTCATAGCCTAGGCCTTCCACCATTAACGGATGGCGACGAACGCAGTCTTCTCGGATGAGGTGCTGATGGAGGAGACATCATGGTGTGAGGATGGCAGCTAGGCAACCACCCTTTCAATTAGGAAGAGTGACAGATTGCTAGTGTTCAGGATTCTGATTTTACTCAATCTGCATCCAAAGGAATGATGAGGGGGTGGGGAGAGGGATGGGAGTATAGATGCACTGTCTCATGAGCTCTGCTCCACTGAATCTATAATAGTTGTACAGAGTAGGGATAGGCAATGTATGTTTACTATACCAATTAGAACAACTGCACTATTAAATGAAACCCCTTTTTTGAAAGTTAATTTGGCAATTATAGAGTTCAACTGCATCTTAATCTGGGTAATAGTTGAGATTAGCGGATTTTGTCCCTAAGTAAAAGGCTTAAAAAAGTTTGGCCAAACCTCTCATATAAATTTAATTGATATATAGATTTTTTTTTATTTAAATTCTGTTTAGGTTATGATATGTTTTGTTAAGTATATACAATAAATCTGTGTATACTTAGTAAAACTTATAACCTTACTGATTTTTTTTAACTTAAAAAGACATTATATATATATATATATATATATATATATAATATATACTAATATATTATTATACACATTATAATATTATAATATATACTATATATAATTCCTTATATATATTTATAATATATATATATTATAATATATATATATATATAATATATAATATATATATATATAGGCTTATTTCAATCTTTCGTCTGAGTTTCGATATTCAATATTTTTGAAATTATCAATATATTGATATATTAACTCGATATTTCAAAAGGTTTTCGGTTCACCGATATTAAAAAACAAAGCAGCTCTTATTTCGGATTTTCACCTTATAAGAATAAGTTGACTTGGCTTGTTGTGTAACTTAAATTTAAGAGATATTATTTATTTATTTAGTGACTTTTAAATATTAATTTTATGTCATTAAATATATATTTATAATGAGAATGGCCTTTACAAGTCTTCCTAAAGCATTTTCATTGCATTTTACAAGACAAAGCAGGTAAATAATATATAGCAGGGTTCACACTTTCTGGAAAGTCAGGGAAAGTCAGGGAAAGTCAGGGAAAAAAAAATTGGTCAGGGAAAGTCAGGGAAACGTTTAAAAATATGCTGAAAGTCAGCTGAGACAATTCCAAAAAGGTCAGACGAAATTTTTAAAATTTCCAACATATGCGAAGAAGATCAGTGACCAAGTTACCTATTTTTTGAGTATATTACTTTTATCTTACTGTTAATTGAAGTGTAATGAGAGATTGTATTTGATAAGTGAATGAAAAGGATGGGCGAGGAATGACATTCCATAAATCTACCTTCTATCCTGTTTCTTTCTATTTTTAGTTCACTATTACCTACTATTTTTCCTATTCTGTTCGTAGAAGTTGTTCCAAGTTCATCCTTCCGATTGAAGGTGATTGGTATATGGATGTGTATTAGACTGTATGACTTATGACTTAAACTCTGTTTATATCTTTTCTTATTTAGGGAATTATACTTTTTGAGGTTTTTTTTTTTAGTTTGACGAATTGATTTTTTGATTTTTGTGCAGTTGACGGTAGTTTATTATTTATTTACTTAAAATGACTTCAGCAAAGAAAACTTAAGCTTTAACGACCCAGTGTTGACCGTCAAACTGACCTTGGTTCATTTTGTGTCACATATTTATAAATGTCTCGTACTTAATATGTATGGAAATTCTTATTTCTCGAGTAAAAATTGCCTGCTACAACCAACAACTAAGCTCTTTTGCATTAGATTTACATGACAAACTTGAAAATGCCAGCCTGTCGCAAATCCAAAATGCAAAAAGATATATACAAGATGTCCTCGAAGTACAAGCTGTCCAAATCGGCTCTCATACATTCGGATCCTAGTATAGTTTTTCATCAGCCAGAACAAGGGAAACATTTTATTTATTGCTAGAGGCATTGTACACATTAACCGAATCACAGATTCTGTTTGCTGAGAAAGAAAAGCACTATACTCTACTTTGAGTGGGAAGCTCATTTACCTTTGAATTATAATTCCAAAATATTTTTGCATGATTTGTCGCTTCTGAAAGAATGTGGATGAGTTACTTTTGTTCTATGCACTGAGGAATACAATTGTTATGCGGAATTGTGCAAATCATTAAACTTAGACTTATATTTCGCATGGAAATCGACGTGGAAGGAGGGTTTTCTTAAATAAATTAAGCAATTTTAGGAGAATCTGAAAGGAATTAGTCTGATTTCTCAAAGAACGATGCACAATGCTATAAGATCTCATGAAAGTATTCATAAAGTTCTATCACTCAAAAAATGTTTGCAAATGTAAGAGCTGCCAAGGAGATAATGAGAACATCTCAAAGAGTCAAAACCAGAAAGAAAGAAGAGAATAAAAGGTTGAAAAAAGAATTATCCATACAGATCTATAAACTTGAAAAGTAGCAGAGAGATGTTAAACTGAAGGCTAACAGAAAAAGACGCTATAAAATCAAAAATTCAGATATGTTAGACAGACAAAAGTTAAATCTAATGTTCCTTTAGAACTTTTGATATTACATGTGGACGCTATCACCTGGCTATTAATGTAAGCTTTTATTTATTTTCTTTTATGTGTAATAAAAAACTGTTTTCTTTTGGAAAAAATAAAATGAGATTTGGTCGGCTATGGGTGGAGTCATAGGCTGATTAATAAAAGAAAACCAATATTATTTTTAATTCATCCATATATAAACCATTTCTAAAGTAAGATTTTCTAATATTAAATGTATAAACTGAGTAAAATAGCTCGCAATAATAAGTTAATAGATATTTTATACAACAAAAATAACGAACACGCTGGTCAGAAAATTTTTCAGATTTGGTGCAGGGAAAGTCAGGGAAAAAGAAAGGGAAATCAAATTCAAATTTTTTAGTGCTGAACCCTGTTATAGCAAATTTTTAAGGAAATAGTTACAATTTTTTATTTCTACATGACGAAAGATTCAAACTAACAAGGGGCAGTAAATCCTATTAGCTAATATATATATATATATACTATATATATAATATTATAAATATTATATATTATATTATATATATATATAATATTATATTAATATATGTATATATAATATTATAAGATTATATATTACGGTACTAACTTACTTTTTTTTTGATTATAAATTTAAAGATTTATTTATTTATTTAAAGTGACTTTTAATATTAATTCTAGTCATTTAATTCATTTTATAATTGAGAATGCTTTACCAAGTCTTACCTAAAGCCTTTTCATTGCATTTTACAAACAAAGCAGAGTAATCCATAATATTGGCAAATTTTAAAATATAGGCTGCGTTTCCAGATTAATGACGAAAGATTCAAACTAACTAGGGCAAGTAAATCACTATTATATATATATATATATATACTATATATAATATATATTATTATTATATATATAATATATAATATATACTATATATATATATATAATAATATATATATATATATATTCAATGGCCATATTGGGGGCTCGGCTCGAGCCCCTAAAAAGGGTAAACTCCTTTTTAGGGAGCTCGACGCGATGGGGACGGAGGGGGGGTCGGAGAACCCCGCGACACCCAAAGACCAAAGAGCGGAGTTCCGGAGACCATCCCGAGGGGGAGATTATATCCCCCCTCCCGTGATCCACCTCAGACGACGAGACCCCGATCCGTTGACATCGAGGCGGTCTTACCCGGAGGTATTCGTTAGTTATTACAACACCCTAACACTCGGCGCCCTATTTTTTGACGGTCAATGCTTTTTTACCATGTGCCAATGTAATAGCAACAATGTGTATGCCTTACTGTAGGTGCTGTCGTTCTCTAGTTACATGTCAGCTGTTAAAGACACTAGCATACATATATATATTATTATATATATATACTATATTATATATATATAATTATATATATAATTATATTAATATATTATATTATATAATATAATAAATAATCGAATCTATATCGATATATCCAATACTCAATATATCGATATCGAACCTCAGACGAAAGATTGAAATTTACCTATATATATTTATAATATATTATATTATTATATATATATTAGTATATCATATATATATTATATATATATATATATATTATATATATTATATATATATTATATAGCGTCTGAGCAGGAGGTGACCGGGCCGCACCTTTATAGGGGTAGCTTCTTCCTCTTAATAAAATAAAAATTGTTGTTTTAAAATTTTTTGTCGCCATTAATGCCACCGGTAAGGTCCACAAGTATTTTATTTAGATATCTTTATTCTAGAGAGTTTTTATATTTTTATAAATTATAATAATGTAGAGTACAATACCCCTTCCATCGAATTACTTATGAAAATTAGAGTTTTCTTAACTTTGTCTATAAAATGAAAATTTGTGGATGGATTTTAATTATTTTCAGAGTAAATTTTGATTTATAATTAGCTTTAAACCGACAAAGTAAATTTTTGTTCAAATACGCAATTAGAGCAAACACGGGGCCTAATTAGGTCCGATTCACACCACCATAAAAAAGTTGTATCGAATGATGTGCAATCGGAATTCACCATTGTTTTTTCGTATTGTTACATAATTATTAATTGACATTTTTATTATGGATATAATTATATGTTAAATATAATAAATAGTTACTATTATTAAGTAAAAATAAAATAAAAAAATGAAATTATATAAAATAACGAATTCTTAAATGTGCAAAAAATTTTTTGAGAGAGAGGGTTGATCGACACCCTTGATTTTGGTATTCTTAATTTTTACTATGTAATCTATTGAATTATTATTATTTCATTACAATTTTAATATGATAAAACAATTATTCATTTAAGTAAAATTAAAATATAAATTGACTTTAACACGGAAAAGAGGAATTTAACAGATAGATCCGAATTAACCCCTCAATGGTGTTGCGTCCGATTATCCCTCAGGTCAGGAGCTGAATTCAGCTTTATTTAAACTTTAATAAAGCTATTATTATTAGAATAACATTATTACTTTTATTTTGATGTGCTTATTACACTACTATATGGGCCTGAATTTCGAAACAAAAATATTCCAAAAAGTGCATATAGGGAAGAGTCAGGAGACAGACATATACCTAAAGTGGTCCAAATCACCCCGCCTGACGCTTATATATATTATATACATTATTATATATATATATATATTATTATATTATTATATTATAATTTATATAATATATAATATATATATATATATATATATATATATAATATAATATAAATTATTATATATATATTATATATATATATATATATCATATATATAAATATATACACTATATATAATATATATATATATAATATAATAATATATAATAAATATATATTATATATATATATATATATATGTTATATAATATTATATATATCAAAGAATGATTATATTATATATTATATAACAGTAATATATATATATATATATATATATATATATATTATAATATATATAATTATAATATATATATATATATATATAGTATATATATATATATAATATATATTTACATATATATTATATATTATATATCTTATTAATTATTATTATATATCATAATAATATATATATCTATAACTCTATAACAACTCCCAGGAATATATACGTATATTACGGTATATCATAATTATATATATATATATATATAACTAATATATATATACATATTTATATATATTATATATCTATTATATATATACTATATATATATATATATATAATAATATATATAATCAATATAAGTTAGGTAACTTATTATATATATTACACCGTATATATACGTATTATATATACCTATATAGTAAATTAAGTATATAATTAAATATATACTATTAGCGCGTTCGGCGGTGTACCACAGGCCCGCCTCTCTTCAGGAGGGGCTGATTCGGTTCTCACTTCTAAATAAAAATTAAAAAATAATAAAATTTTTTTTTCTTTTCGCCATATTATTTAGCCACGCCGGTAGTAACTACAAGTTTTATTTAGACATCTCTTAATTTCTAGAAAGTTTTTATTTTTAAACAAAATGTTAGAAGAAATAGGGTACAAAATTTCCTTCAATAGAACTTCACTTTTGAAAATGTGTTTTCTTTTACTTCGTTATAAAATGAAAATTGTGGGATCGACATTTTAACTATTTATTTCAGTGGATCACTCGCGTATGTTAGCTTTTCAAACTAGGACAAATAAACTTTTTGACTCCAAGCAAGTTTATTCAGTGGCAAAAAACTGGGCCTACTTGTCCGATATTTCAACCCCGCCGTAAAAATTGATGGAGAGGTGGCTCGGACCACCATTGTTTTTCCTATTTTACGTTAATTATTAATTACATTTTTTATTTATTTATAAATTGAATTTAAATGTAATAAAAACGTTACTTATATAAGTGAAATTTTTTCCTAAAAACAATGACACTTTTCTAAAAAAACGAGTTCACAAAGTGTCAAAATTTTTGGCGGAGAGGGGTGATCTCGGACACCTTATTAGTATTTTTATTCTTATTTTATATCATTATTGACATTTTTATTAATTATTACGAATTTAAATATGATAATATTATTATATTAAGTAAAATTAAAATATAAATTAATACAATATAGCGTAAAGACGAGAATTTAGAACAGCATGGTCGAGTCACCCGCTCAATCGGTGAGTCCGCTTCACCCCTCCACGGGCAGGCTGACTCGGCGTTATTCAAACTTATAATGAAAACTTTTATATATAAGATACATTATTGATTTTTTTGTGTGCTTATGCCCGACTATAGGGCCATGTGATTTACAAAAGACAAAACAATTTCACAAACACGTGACATTAGGGGAGCAGTCGGGTAGACGACCCATAGTTATACCTAATCAGTGCGTCCACACGTACCCCGACCGACGCGTCTATATATATTATTATATATATTATTATATACTAATAATATAACTAATTCATATAATATAGCGCTCGGCCGGTTGACATGCGACCACCTTTAGTAATACCTAAACTTCGGGACTCTCCGACACATCTCTACCCCCATAAAAAATTGCAACTTTTTCTTTAACACACTTTTTTTTTTGTAAAAATCCACGGCCCCTAGTTAGTCCGGGGCATAAAGCCCACACAAAAAGAATAATAATCTGCTAGATTCTAATTAATACAAAGATTTTATAAAAGTTTTGAAAATAAACGCGCCGAGTCAGGGGGTGCCCCGGGGGAGAAACAACACCCAAGTAGGAGGGTCGAAGCGGGACCACCAATGAGGGAGTGGACGTCCGGCCATCTTGTCATTAAATCATCGTTTTACAGTTCATCATATTGCAATTTTATACTTTCTAATCTTTCTATACGTTAATTAATAATCAATTATTTATGTATATTACAAATTCGTGAATCGTAAATAAACTTTACGAACTATCTACATTAAAACTCATAAACTACATAATTTACAAAATGCGTATCAAAAATTCTTGAAGTTTTTTTTACCCGAACTATAGCGTATATATAACATGTCATTGTTTTTTATTGTATATTAGATAAAAAAAAAAATGCCTAGAAAAAACAATATGTAACTTTTATGCTTTTTCAGTCTCGCTTCACCGGGATGAAGGAAATGGCGGATCATAATTTTTAGCCACAAAGCACAAATCAGTGCTGGTTGGCGGGGCCCCCCCCACCATCCGCCTCCTCTCCCCCCCCTCCACCCCCCGGGGGGTGTTATTTTTTTTTTTTCCCCTAAATCAACCCCCCCCCCCACCCGACTTATTTTGTAAAAACCGGGCTAAACACCCACTTCCCCCCCCCCCCCCGGGGGACCCCACCCCCCAATTCCGCGGACTCACATGAATTTGTTTTACAATTTCTTACAAACTTTTTTTGTTTTTATTTTTAAACATTTACCCCCCCCGATTTTCCGCCCCCCTCACCACGCCCCTCGCCCCTCCCCATCTCACCCACCCGACAGGTTCAATGATATTTTTTAAAAAAATGTACCAACCAAATGACGATATAAAAAATTAAAAATATTTAATAGAAAAAAATAAATAATTGGAAAACAATATTTTTTTAACGTAATGTAAAAGAAAAATAAATTATATATATATTATATTATATATATATATTAGTATATATTATATATAATATAATATATATATATATATACTATTACCTTATAAATATAAGACTTATAGTATATATTCTATAATATAATTATTATATATATATATATATATATATATATATATATATATATATATAATATAATTATATATATTAAAATATATATATATATAATATTTACATATATATATATATAATATATATTACGTTATGTAATATAAAAATATATATAATATATATATATATATATATATATATATTTTTGTGTTGTAGAATTGTCGGGAATGTGAAAGTGAATGCAGATTTCAAGGGAGTAAAAGCAAGTGTAATTGTTTTTACGGTAGTGACTTACAAAAGTTCTAACAATGGAAGAAAATCAGTTTCAATAACACGAGATCGTATAAAGATTACTTACTAAGATGATGCCCCACAAAATAAAGGCGAAAAAAAACTTTGTTGCATGAACACTCACCGTCCCGACAATTCTACAACACAAAATTTGTATTGGAAATCTCGAGGTACTGATATCGGTATCAGAAATCGGTAAATTTTATACAAAATATAATTATTTATATTGGAAATTTTGTGGTACTGATATCGCTATAGATAATTATATACATAAACACTCTTAAACCTAAAAAAATTTGATCTATAATCACAACATATAAGATTTATTCCTTTCAGAATAAGTAAATAATGTTTACAAATGTTTAATAGTTTATGAATAAACACCCGAGTAACAAAAATATAAAGTAAGTTTAATTTTAAGTTTTAATAGACTTAGAGTAGTTTTATCACTGTTCTTATTTCACTCACACTTTAATATTGTTTTAGAAGTTTACTTTTAGAGTATCAATTAAGGCGCTAACAGTCAATTACTTAATAATTTATTTAAATAAATATTTTTATTCAAAAACAAGTATTATTTGGTTCTTATACTTCTTATTACTTAGTACGACACATACCGAGGAACAAAGGAAGGAAAGTCAAAACAGCGAACCTTCATTTTACACATTAACACATGACAAAAATGATTATATTTATTACTCTCAAATACCTTGGGCATGATTAAGTTGTGAGAGCGTTTCTAAAGCCAAAGGTGTAATAACAAAAAAAAAAGATAAATTTAATGAAAGCACTTGTTCAGGCAAGGATCCAATGCTCTGATCACAAGAAGGGTTCCTGTACCCTTCTTCTTTAAAAATATTATAATTATACATGTAAAAAAATTTACCTTTAGCAAAATGTAGTTACTAAAACCTTCTAGGAATCAAAAAAAAAAAAGTTAGCGGCATCAGTTATACCTCAAGAATATGTTTATTACTCGATAGCTTTGGATGAATCGATAGATTCTTCAGTCATCTAAATCCGACTATCTTGAGGAAAGAAGCTCGCTTTAACAACATGCTTTCTAAAAACAACAAAAAACACCTTACGTAATTGTATCACGATGAAATACTAGGAATGTTGATCTATTGATCACTTCCAAAACAAAACTTCTCTACTACTTAAGGCAAACTTTAAAAATATTGACTGTAGTAATAGTGAACCAACATGCACAAAAGACTTTGAGGAAAATTGATAGAGACAGCTTCACATGAATACAAACTGAAGAAAATATTGCTATCTTATTACTTTTGTTGTAGAGAGTGAAACTTACTTCCTCCCCCCGTCACACTTGTGACGGAAAACGGCCGGGAATTACTGGTTAAAACAATCAGAGGGAAGAAAGAAAAAAACAAAAAAGGGGATGTAGGGTAAAAATTTTTTTTTAAGGCCTTCTGCCAAACCCCTGGGGGGAGTTCCCAAGTATATGCCTAAATTCTTTTCCATCTATATGGTCATTTTTTGTATGCAGTACCCCCAAAGCATAAGTGACAAATCGATTATATGAACCCTGTATAAGATCGGCTTCCTGATACGTCATCCGCCGTAAGGATTTAGCAAGTGAGAGGTTCGGTGGAATTTTACTTTCAGGAATATAAAAAGACGGCGGAGTTGGACGTTTGAATGACCATTCAGAAGGAATTGGATCAAAGGGAGACACTTCAGGTGTTTCTCCTTGGATCGCACGTGACTGCTCAAAAGAAGGTCGGAGGTTCTGGGGAGCGGTTTGGTTCTGATCCGAGCAAGAAAGACCTCACAGGTCGCAAGTATGTCCGTTCATTTGACGACGTTCCGGCTGAACTTGGACCTGCAAGGGACGTTGTGGTGTTAAGGGTTGTATCGTCATCTTCTACAAGAACCTGACGAAGACGAAATTGTGAAGCCACTGTCATTTGAAAAGGTGCGTCTGGTGGTAGTTTAGTGTTCATATCCAATGTGTCAAAATCTTTTAACATTTCCCAAAATGCTTTAACAAATTCTTTATTCGGGTGTATCCCATCTTTATTGTAGCCATCAGCCCCCAATGAATATACTTCATTCTTGGGATTTACCAAAAGCTGATATTATATACATATATACATATTAATAATCATCTTATAATATATATATATTATTATATAATATATACTAATATATATATATATATATCATATATATAATATATATATACATATATATATATATATATATATCAAAAGTTTCAAGTTAAAAGAGTTCTAAACTTAACAATCGAACTCTATTTATAAAATTACACGACTTTTAAAACCATTTAAAATAATATTTGAAAAAGGGAACAAAGAATATTATTTTATGGGAGCTAGTTTACGTTTCGAAACCTATTCGCTCGGTTTCCTCTTCGGAACTAAAATTTTTTCCTTATTACTATAGCAAAATAAAATTTATAAGTATATTATATATATATATATTGTTATGCCATGTTCAATGATATATATATTTATATTATATATAAAATATATATATATATATATATATAATATATATATATATATATATATATATATATATATATATATATATATATATATATATATATATAATATATATATATATATATATATATATATTTTATATATTTTAAAAATATATTATATATATATATATATATATATATATATATTATATATATATATATAATATATATATATATATATATATAATATATATATATATATATATTATATATATTATATATATTATTATATATAGTATATTTATATATATATATATATATTATATATAATATATTATATAATATATATATATATATATATATATATATATATTTATATACTATATATATATATGTATAGTTGTCGCTTGTACTGTGAAGACGTGTGTGCTTGTTTTCCAGTGTTTGTTTTTTAATTTTTTGTTTATTTTTTTAATTTTAAGTTTTTAAGTTTTTAAATATTATGATCTCAGTTTTAATTGATGTCCTCTGGTGCTGTTTTGCTATTTTTGTTTTAATTCTTTGCGAAGTGTTTTAGTGTTTAATATTTGCAGTCGATGAGGATTTTAAGGGAAAATTTTGCCTTTCCTAATTTTTAAAGTCAAGTTTTAGTTTGTGTCTACTAATTTTTTATTCGTTTTTATTTTTATTAACATTGGATATAAAGTATGGTTTTATCTTTAGCTCCTTTGGTTAATGTAGAGCTTATTTTTATTTACTTTTTTTTTCTTTCTTTTTTCGTGCGTGAGTGTTTTTAACCTTAAGATTTTTCATATTTTACATATTTAACTGTATAACGATTTTATAGCGTTTTTAACTTTTAGGTTTTTAAATTTATTTTTTAGTATGTGTATAATTTTAACTTGATTCACTTTGTTTTTTTTATTTGTTTTTTGTTTCTTTGTCTGTTTGTTTTTGGTCTGTGGTTTTTGTTGTGGTGGTTGATCTGCATGTATGAGGGAGGTTTTTGCACAGACGCGGGCTTACTATCGGACTTTACTAACATCCGTGGCTTTGCAATCTAACTCTACATCCTGAATACCACTCCATCTAACTCTAACCTAACTTGCTCGCCTGTCTGAGACCAGAATGGCTAAAGAATTCATCCTCTATACTCTTTTTAATATGTCAACTTATAACTTAATTTCAATATTTCCGTCTGAAGGTGGGGTATGTTGCAATGTAAACCATAAACACTTCCCTGTAAGCACGTCTCGAGAATCTCGAATCTTCTAACTTCGATGTTCTGTGGCTTAAAATTTTCTTCCTTCTACTATAATAATCTTGTGTTTCTGCTACTTTCTCCTAACAGAAAACAGATTTTCACTGGCCTTTTTGAATATCTTTACTACTTCTCTGAGACTGTATATCTTCTCAGTCCAAATACTGAGGTCTTCTTTTGGGGATTTCAATGAACAGAACACTGAATGGTTGGGGTCCCCTCTACCTATTTAGGTGGGGAGGAGGCCGAAACATTCAGCATTCTCAACGATCTGGAGCAACTAATTAAAGAACGCACACACATTCCGGATCGTCCCAACAATTCTTGAACCCACTTGACCTATGTTTCACCCCTAGTCCTTCTCTCTATAATACACCACCTTCGCTCCTATTGGTAAACTGACCACAACGCTATAGTTCTTTAATTTTAATACTTTCTCTCCACAGCTCCATCCTGCTATCGCGTTTTTTCTGGCACTGTTGATTCGGGCCGATTGGGGGGCGTGCGTCGTTTCTTGCGCTAACAAACTACAATTGGAAATGACTGCTTTGACTCTGGTTACGCTTCGGCTTCTGCCGATAAGGTAGGGAGCTGTAAGTCGTTGATGGATGAGCAGGTTCATTCCTTCTTCGACTAGATCTTTCTCTCCTCATAATCCATGGTTTCGATCGTGCTTGTTCTCTGGCCATTCAGACTAGAGACAGTGCGATCGGGAGTGGAAAATTCTCGTTCAATGCCTATCACTCTTGTTCAATTTTCATTCGCTAGAAATCGTTGCCTGATATTTTCGACGAGAAAAAAGCGGGCTTTCATCAAACGAAAGTGCGCTAACTCCTTGGTTCTCCTACTGACAAATCTTTCTGGCCTCCTTGCCAAAACATATAACAACTTCTGTAAATCTGCCTTCCTCCTCTTATTCGATCTGAAGGTTCTGTGTTGCTACTTCTCCAACTGAAAAGGCCAATCTCTTTGTCTCCTATTTTCCTCTAACTCAACCCCTGGACGATTTATGGCCATTCTCTTCTCCTCCTTCTCTCTCAGTTGTCCTATGCCTTTGCCTGTGATTACATTTGTCGAGTGCATGGGCTTCTGAAATCTATGAACGTTAGGAGGCGGGTGGCTCGGATGGCATTCCTCCCCGTGTTTTTGAGGGAGTGTCCTTCGTCTGGCCCCTCCCTCGTTTCAACTATATTCCTCTATTCTCATACTAACGACTTTCCCTCAGTGTTGGAGCACGCACATGTCCAGACAGGTCCGAAAAAGAAGCCGCTCTGATCCTTCTAACTATCGCCTATGCTCTCACTTGTATTCTATCTAGATCTTTGAAACCCCTTCTCAACCCTCATTTCTTAGATCATCTGGATCTCTCATTTACTTCTTTCCGATCGCCAGTACGGCTTTCGGCGCTCTGAGGTCTACTGGCGATATACTTTTCCTATCTTACGCTGATTTATGGTTTTTCAGCCTTAGGAAACTACGGGGAGACTTGCGTTAGTGGTCGCTTGACCATCTCCAAGCATTTGCCGGGTATGGCTAAGCGTCCACTGCTCTCCAGGCTCCTTCCTTTGGGTTTTCTCCTTCTCTTGCTTACTTATGTCTAGAGTTTTCTATCAAATCGCTCAATATCCGGCCGTTGTTGACGGGCCCTTCTTCTTCTTTTCTCTGTCAATTGTGGTGTTTTCCTCAGGGTTCTGTCTTATCTCCGACTTTATTCTTACTTTTTCATTAATGATCTTCTCACCAGCACATCTAACTCTATTCACCTCGTGGATGCCGTGACTCGACATTTCATTCTCAACTCTTTCATTTGCTCTCCTCTTTGCTTCTAGAATTGCCTGCTCGACTAAATCTTTCCGATTCTGATTCTCGCTGATCTGGATTAAGGACAATTTTTTTTTCCGGGGGGGTGGTGGGGTCGCTCAACCTTGTGAATTTTAAATTCTTTAAAACATCACTTCTACAAGATCTCCTCTCTAAAACCCATTCCAACTTTCCTATCTCTTCGCGGTTCTCTCGTCTCTCCTGTTGACAATATAAACATCCTTGCCTTAACCATAAACAAAAATAATGTCTTGGAAACCTCACATACAACGGTTGCTAGGACGGCCTCAAAGAAGACTGGGAGTTCTGTTTGGACTGCGAGACTTTTTTTTCTTCTTCTCAGTCCTACTCAGCTATACAAGGGCCTCATCCGCTTTTGTATGGGCAACTGGCCTCATATCTGGGGGGGGCTCTGGTTTCACCCCGGCTTTTGGACAGGGTCGACTAAAAACCAAAAGACTTATAAACTGTTGCGTACTTTCACTTCACTTGATCCCTCTATCTTTGCGGCGGCGATGTTGGTGCGTTTATCTCTTTCTTATAGTACACCGCAATGTTGCAGGTGCTCGAGGGAACTTGTCACTCGCGTACCCCCACCTTTTACGACGCCCTCGTAGCACAAGGGGTGGCTGTGTCTGCGCATGAGTTTTGTGTGATATTGGTAACTCCAGTTGTTCACTGGCAGTGGATTCCTTCTTTCCTGCACCTCTGTCTGTGGAACTCTCTTCCTTCTTACTGTGTTTTCCTGCTG
>JABUQX010114964.1:30000-31331 GCA_015478945.1 Trachelipus rathkii
CCCAACCTATTATATGCTTGATGATTTGGTTTTGTAATGGCGAATCCTGAAGAGAGTTTGAGAAGGATTGGTAGGGAATTTAGAACGATGTGTAAAGAGGAGGGTTTGGAAAGTAATCGTTGTGAGTGAAAACAGTCCTCGGTGTGAAGTTATGTGGACGGTGAAGACTGAACAAGTGTCCTGAGTTTAAAATATTTATGATATTTTGTTGGATGAAAAGTTAACGGATGATTCAGAGTGCAGTAGGAAAGTTGTGAATGGTTGGAAGGTAGCTAGAGCAATTAAATCCTTTGGTTGAATGTAAAAGGACTAAGTGTTCTGAGCTCTCAATGTCTTACATGAATGTAATGTTGTTACGATAGTAAAGTAGCAGTGTTAAGCTATGTCTGGAAATAAAGTTATGATTCTAAAGTACGATGTGTTTCATATGGTAATCTAAGTGGGCTGTGTTAGGTGTGAGAAGAATTGATAAAATGAGGAGTTAACTCATTAGGAAGTTGTGTGCTTTGAAGAAAGAGTAATGAAGAAATAATGAAAGTACATTGAGATGGTTTATTCATGTGGAAGGTTGAATGAATTTCGGTGGCTAAGCGAAAGTATAGTGGTGGGTGTACTGAGAAGCAAACTTTGCTGGGAAGACCGAAAAAAAAGGTGATTAGTCAGTAATGATGCCTGAGGAGACGAATGTGAGTTTGCAGAGGCGAGAGAAGGGTGATATTTTGAGTGAATGGCGGGGTTTTGTAAGGGGTATGGTTGTGGCCCACCTGGGCCAAGGGATGAATCCTAAGCATTGACGAGATGACATAATTCATTGAAATCATTTTTTATTAAAGACAACAAATACTTCAACATAAATCAAGGATGCAATCAACATTTGATAACCTGATAAATATTGGTTTTAAGGAGGAAAAACGTATCAAAGGTTCCTAGAAAAATATCATTGGAGAGTTTGGTCGAAACCCACACACCTAAGCTTACATCCAGTTTGTTTTTTAGATTTAATCCTTTTTTATAGTTTTTACAATTCTTGAATAATAGACTCCAAGTGTAGGGGTCGAAGATTGTGTTTGTTTATTTTTTATTTTATTTCTCTTTTTTTTTTTCTAAATTCTTTTATTTTTATTCTTTTCACCAGTTTTCGTTTTTATTATTTTTAATTATATGGGTTTACTCGTTTTTGGCATAGAATTAGGGTAATTTGCTTACTATATTATATATTGGCGATAATTATTTAAACAATTTTTTGAATTAATAATATATGTATATATATAATTATATATATATATATATCATATATATATATAATATATATATTATATATTAATTATATA
>JABUQX010114965.1:0-32341 GCA_015478945.1 Trachelipus rathkii
GATTTATATTAGAAAATAATACATTAATAAGTAATATAAGTCATATATTTAATTAGAAAAATATAAAACCAGAATGATGATTTTATATAATTCATAATTAATTAGGTAAAATTACTAATAGTATTGAGAAAACACCCTTGAGATATCAATTTAAAGTAAAATAATTATCTAATAATTTATCTAATAAATTCCACTTAAAATATACCTTATATATATTTACTTAATATTTTATCTTAATATGTATTTTATTTTATTAAACGATATATAGAAAAAATTATTATTCTTAACACTGATAACTATTTAATTAATATCTAGTGTATAAATATTACATAAGGAAAATCCTTTATTATTTTACTAAATTAAAAGGTAAATAAAAATATATTTTATATGCTTTTATTATTAAAAAAAGACAAACATTTCCACTAATTTTAATTTATTAATAAGAAGTGAATTTATTATTTATTTTTCAATAAAGAAGATATTGATAATTTTTTTTATTGCTGAGTAAGATACTGAATTCAAAGTAAGCTTCTTATAACTTCTTAAATATAATTGAAGACACTGAACATGATCATCTTTATATCTTAAAGGTAGTAAATAAAGAATGAATTTCTAATAACTATTTTAGTACAGATTAAGATATTAAGTACTTTTTAAGACAGAGTAAGTTCTTTGTTTATATATTAAAAAGATAAAAGGAGATATAAACATAAATTCAATCTTTGTGATATATTAAGAGGTTATACCGGCTATCCCAAATCTTACATATATTACAATTAACGTAATTAATATTAATTAGTAACCTGACTCGGCGTTTATACTGCGAACATTTATTCTGTTATATCGCTAACACGTAAACCTGTATACGGTTAAACAGATTATCAACTATCTCTGAGCATTACCATTAACTCTATCCGCAATTAATTTTAGAAACAAACTTTTTTGTGAGAGTCGTCTAGGTGTCTCGATTATTATTTCTTTATGGTTTAGTTTTATTAAATAAATAATTCGATGTGTGTCTAATCTATAATAGTCAATAAGTCAGTATTAGTTGAACTTTGAAAAGACTTAAGGTGTGAAGGTTACCAGAGATTCTTTATTTACTGTAAAGGTTTTACTTTGGAAAATAATTTGTGGTAATTACTCTTCAGAAGAAGTAATAAAAGACTCCTGTTTTCGTCCTCGCCTTACCAAGTTATAAAAAATTGGTTGGATGAGAAAATCTTTCAAGGTAATGTTCTCACTATTTGCTTTTGTGGTTGCTGTTCTTATTGATCATATTGCAATTGTCATTGTTGTTGTTGTTGTTGTACATGTTAATATATCCTGTAATGAATGAATCAACTTCAGGTAGAAAATCAATTCAGATGAAATAGAAATATTAACTAAGTTGAAAGATAGGTTACATATCTCAATTTATGAGTGAAAAAAGATCTGAAAATTTTACAAATTTTAACAGCATTGACCAAAAGCTGGAATCTTTCAAAAGTACAAGATGGATTTGGAATAACAAATTACATGGCAAGACGTACTAAGAAGTTTGTTCAGGAACAAGGAGTATTGACAATGCCTAGTAAAAGAAAAAGTTGGTTTCCACAATAGGCTGTTGACCATGGTATCATATTCTATAAGAATCAAGAATTTCACAGAATTAAGCCTGAAAAAAAGATTAAAAAACAGATTAAATGCTTGATCAGAGAATTTGATATTGAAAGACATCTATCACAAGTGTAAACGTGGAATCATCAGAGGAGCCTAACTGCTGACCTAAATGAGGTATTAGATGGAAGAATACAGATTGCTAAATCTTCCATTGCTTCCACCGAGTATTTGGTTGATCCTTGAGATGCTTGGTCAGAGAATTTAAGATGAAAAATATTTAATGATCTTGCTATATTAAAAGATATTAAATTTAGCATAAAATGATTTTATTGTTATTATTACGTATGCAAATTCATACAGTCCACAATTATTATTCTAATTTTACTTAGAGCAGTAGTAGAAATTTATAGGAGTGAGATTAATTTAAGATCTATGAATTTTTGTATAAAGCGTATTTTATTGAAAATTCATTCACGCAGAATACACTTATCTGGTGTTGTTGAGTGGCATTGCTGTCGTGCTTAGAATCATTGTGACGCTGTAGCAAATAGAGATCATACTATGCGTAAACCACATATGAAAATCTAGCCAGCATAGATAAATGGAAGCGATGCCAGGTCATAAACATTTCACATCCAATTTAACCTAATTTGTTCAATGTATATTAGCAATGAATACCACCCAGCAGAATTCTTCTATATACAACTGATCATATAATAATGATATTGATATGATTATTGTAATACTTTCATAAGGATAGGTATTATCAACAGACAATAGGACGATATTAATGAATCAACAATTTAACAATCATCTTAAGTTTAAAGAGAATATATCGAAAGCGATTATTTCTGTTACTGAGAGAACTAGTTGAAAATAGATTATTCAAACATATATTTAGATATATTAATTGGTCTCTCTATAGAAGAACCTTAAATCAAACAACGCCAAAATAGTATTTGGAATCAATTATTATGGAGGTCATGATAATGAACTCCTCATTAGAACCTTTTTATGAGAATAATTCCCTATATTCAGGAAGGCTCTATGAGAAATGTAGGAACTCCTGTTTACATAAAATTGAAGCAAAAGTAAATCCTAGCCTTAACCTTCCCTGGTAACCTGAAGTAATATATTATAGATTCTCATCAAAGAATTAATACTTATAAAAGAAATATAGATATGACGATAGGTTGGGAAGACACAATACTCGAATAAGGATTTTATTATAACATAGAGACTGAAAAAACTAAAAAAATATAATTACATATTCAAAAATGATGATAAAACAGTGAAAAATGAAAAACTCTTGGGGAAAATATTAAGACCCTTTAGTGAATAATGAAGATTCAAATATGAAGAATTACCCTTAGTGGTTATTATGATTAACATTAGTATAAACATACAGATGTTCAAGTTTTAGAATATTATCCTTCTATTTTAACAACACTAAATAAAATTAATATAATGATTGCGGTATCATACAAAATTCATGAAAATGAACACATTAACGATATCATGTGCGTATTGGGTCTAATCGAAGCAGAAATATAAACTGGGCGAAGTAAGGAGATGAAGAGAAACGCTACTAACCTAACAAGACTCATTAGTAATCGAAATAAGGTCGGGAGAAACTATTTTGGTTAATTAGAATTAAGCTCAGACTGAGTGGACGACCTCTTCTAGCCAAAAATGCACAGGTAACTCTTTTGGGTCAAAACTTTTTAAGATAGATAGCTTCATTACAGTATGTTACCATAAGTATTAAAATTGTTTGAACATAAAACGTATAAATATATCAATAAGGTTGATAAAATATTAATCAGTATAAAGAAATAACATCACATCTAATGATTTCTAATATATAACAATGAAGATAGGAAGAGATGATAATAGGTATGATTTGTCAAAAAGAGGTGTTAACTATTATAAGGAAACAAAGGCAGAAAAGAGAGTGAGTGATATCTGTCAGATTCAACTCACATGACGAGCTCACCAGGAGACATGAAAACTTCATTGATAAAATTTGCTGTCCTCTTAGACTTCATAGAAAGTTCATAATGAAAAAAGATTGAGGACTAATTCATAATAAGATAAATAGAATAATACTTAAAAAAGAGATATTAACATCGTTGATCAAAACAAAAAGAGAACTGGAAAAAATAATAGAGAAAGAGTAACATTAAAAATTTGCGAATTATCAGAAGGAAGATGTCAAAAATTTGTTATAAATTTGCTCATTCGTGTCAGGTGCAAGAAACAATACATATCTATAAACATAAATAAAAAACGACAGAATTTATTACTATATACATATATATTAATATATATATATATTAATCATATTATATAATATATAAGTATAATATATATTTATTATATATTAATAAATATTTAAATTATATGTAACTACTATATTATATTAATAATATTATAATATATAATATATTAATATATAAATATATATATAATATATATATATATATATATTATATATTAATCATATATAATAATATTAATAATATATAATATATATATTAATATATATTATATATATATATATAATACTTATATAATAATTATAAAATTATTTATATAATATATATATATTACTGTCTTATAATATATAAAGGTTTAAACAATTAGTAGTTAAAAAATTTATAAAAATTCATTACTGGGAAAATAGGATCCCTTGGGACTTAAGAATAATAGAGGCTTATGAAAAATCAGTCCATTTCCCCAAAATTAGCTGTTTTCGCTTCAGAGCGAACTTTGTAAATTTTATACCACATTATTTATAATCTTATTAGTAAACATATAAAATTATATACTATATTTTATAATAACAATATATAATTATATTGTAATAAGACATATGAATTTTTAGTAGGAAAGGCCCTAGCCAATATCAGATACTTTGAATAATGTCGTAATATCAGAAAAATGACACAAAAGCCAAATATATAATTTGATAGATTTTTAATGAAGTTTTATTATAAAGATAATATAATTGCTGTAGATATAGCCTTCTGTACCGTATTTCATTACCATCCCAATGATTCATGAACTTGATCGCTCGCATCTGTCTCATTGCTATCATTCCAAATCTTGGACCAAAACTTGTAGCAGACGAGAAATCACTAAATTCGAAAAATAGACAAGAGATCTAGTCTATATGAAGGTTGGTATGGAGTCAAGATACAAGAAGAAGAAAGAAACAGGCGATAATCTCTTTTCTATCACATAGTAAATCTTAAGAATGATACAAAAGAAGGTAGTAAGTACGAATTGCGCAATGAGCTCATGAGTCATAAGTATTGAATTGAGGAGAGTTTGCAAAATACGAGAGAGGAAGACAGACAAAAACATCGTTCAGCTCTTTACCCATAAAGGGGAAAGTTTTGGACGGTTGAAAATATAACTGGTTAACTTATATAATAATTCTCAATAGGTAATAAGGTTGACTACCTTTAAAATAGATAATGATAAGCACTCATAAATTTAAAACTTAGAAATTCTAGTTCAATAATAGTTAATGCAATTCTAGAAATCTTAAATAAGGTTGAAATTATTTTCTAAGCAAGATAACATACTACAAGTTTAATCGAGGATAAATTTATTACCATTAGAACTTTTCAATACTTAAATATATATAAGAACATTGTATATTTATTTTCGCTTATCTTTTAGGAATAAATATTGATGGATATCCAGTCTATTTATTTAGTTATGAAAATTACCAAGACCGTTATGTTATTAATTTTTATTTACAATGGATTTAGCATAAACATTATAATATACAATGAATATTTTTGGAATGAATACCAAAGCACTATTATATATCTATCAATAACTATAATAAATCCTCTTAAAAGTATTTTCAAAACACCACTCAAGTTGGAATAGTCAGCGGTAATTTCAACACGGAACATTTAAAGTAGAAAAATTTCAAGACCATGTTGCAAATATGTACTATAGTGTGAAAAGTCTTAAAGAAATTTTGAAAACTTTATATAATTACTTTTAAATCAAATATTTCCTTAAAAATATGAGAATGAATAAAAGAAACGTTTAATGAATTTATAGCAATCAAATGATTTTTAGAAAAAAGAACAATTATGTCAAATGTATCTAATTAGGTACATGGAATCACTTTATATTGCTAAAGCAGTTTATTCTATACGCAAATTATATTTAATTCAAATGTTAATACTGCATATTTAACATATTGTCTTTTTGCCTAACATGGACGAATATTATAATGAAGATAAGAGAATAAGTATAAGAAGTAATATAGAATTTAATAATTAACTCTAATTATATAATATAACCATTAAAATGAATATTTATACTAAAGATAAGAAAATCTAGTATTAAATTATTTTTTGTAAAACAGAATGTTACCCAATATAAAGGATAAGATTAAGTATTATTTCTTTAGTTATTAATGTAATTTCAAGAAAAAATTAGATTATGCAGAAGACGATCTGATAAATAGTTAGAAATAAAATATAACACCATCAAGATTAACAATAAGTAGAATATAAAAAGAGATCTTTGGAATTATTAATCGCTCTAAATTATATATTGGAAGACTAAATGTTATAAAAGAAGGAATTGGACATAACCTTTTAAAACATAGGAACCTATACTTCACAGATAGCATTAAAACAAAGAATCTATACTTTGACTACATCTTACTTATTGTCAATTAACATTTTAAAAAAAGATGAATTTTCACAGTATGCAGAAGTTTAAACAAACCTTTGACCCTATATAAAGAAAAATACGAATGTTTTTAAACTTTTAAAAAAGAATTATTGAGACACTTTAAATATAAGTAAAAGTAAAAATTAAGAAAGTTATTAAATATGATAATGAACCATTAGATATAGGGGTATTATATGAAAATGGTAAGTTAATGGTCTAATATAGTAATTGTTGGAATTTAATAACAAACATTAAAACGAACGATTGTAAAACTATTTTTTATAAATATATTAGTTCTGTTAAAAGAGAGTATACATCACGAGCAGAGTATGTGACTTTTCTTCGAACACCCACTCGATCGGATGCGGGAGCGAGCGAATGCGGCATTAGGAGAGAAAGTAAAGTATAGTAATATACTCCCTTCTCATATCTCGTCGTCAAGAGCACTCGGTAAATGAAGTCACGAGTAGCAGGTTATGTTCAATAGAGATTGAAAATCAACATGAAGTATCGAGCAAGGGTACCGGTATATATAACTATCCTAATTGGCAAGATATATCTTATTGTCACATTCATTGTTTCAGTTTTGTAACTCTAGTAATGTTAAAGCATAAACCTAACTAACAATGGGAATACATTTTTTACACAAGATATGATAATTGTTCTTCACATGTACCCTTTGCACGAGAGCGTAGGAAAAAAAATAATTAGAGGAATATATGTTATTTAAGTGGAATGAGAGATTGGAAAAGGCTCTTCATTTAGGGTGTTTAATGGTAAAAGCCTCTTGAAGGGGTCGAGTGCGAATCTAAAAGAAATTATTCAATTCTATAAAATACCTTCAAGGGATAATCGATGAAACCTTTGTTTTGAGATATAACACTAATAGGGACAATTAACTATGTGTTCTAGAAGAAATGTTTTTTAACACTATATCGATTGTTGTTTTTATTGTTAAATATTATTGGAATGCAGCTAATATAAAGACGTGAATAGTATTGTTACTATGATAGCTAACTTAATCTAACGGAAACATGGGAACAGAATCTATCTCTCTGGACGGACAATATTGCCATCTTAGGAGTCCAAAAAAGATTACTCTACTTTATCTATCTGGCAAGATTGATAACAACTATTCTAGTTAAGGAATTAGGAGTAAACCCTAGCAAATTCTAGCAGGGATCTACCCTAGTAACAATCTAGAGGACATTATATCAGGGCTCAATAAAGAAATTCCTATAAGTTTTATTTTTTTTACTAATCTTTTCGCTCGAATACAACACAATTAATGTTGATATTGCTACATTAACCTTGTAAGTAATTTACTGTTATATTCGTATGACTCAATATGCTCATGACTCATGAGCACATATGTTCAAAAAATTTCTATGATATCTGTTAATAAGAATTATAATTTATTATTCTTACTATTACAGTTCAAAAATTTTGCTGTGTTAGAAACGTCTCTTTTATCAGTATACAGCGGACTCTTTTCTTCTCTTCATATACTACACAGAACTAGATTTTTAGGAATTGAACTCTAAATTAAGTTAATCGTCATATCGAAATTGATTTCATAAGAACTCTTGTGAGTCTTATCAATAGAGAAGATAATTCGAGAGAGTAATAATACACAAGTCTTTTACACGCAAGAGTAACATAACCAGCCGAAAGTCTCAATTTTGGACAATATTTATTACTGCTGGTAAATTTAGAAAAAATATAAATAACCATATACATTAACTCAGTTTGACTATAGCTCATATCATCCGAAAAACACATTGAAATTTATGACAACAAGATATATATATTAATCAAGAAAGAATGACGACATAAATATTTGCAGGAGATACGTCACTATAATTTAACAATTTTAAGCAAGAAAATTATGTAATCTTATAATTTTATCTTATTATCTTATTTTATCATATTTTAATAATCAGAAAAATATATTTATAAGACTTTGTATAGGGAGCGGAATTGTTAAAATGAAATATTCTCATAAAATGAGAATTACCTGTAATACAGTTAGTTATACTTATATCTTTTTAGATAAGAAACAAAATGTCACTGGATACTGGGTTAGACAATATTGGGTGTAACGAGGTGAGCAGCAAAGAGACGATACTATTTACTCAGAAAATCTATCTTACTTATGGATTACGTTTTTATGATACAGCAAGAGAGTATATTTTAAGAAATTTAACAGAAAATATAAAAACGAATGTAAATGTAATTAAACTTCAATTTTGTTCCAGAATAGGAAAGAACAAATTGTTTGAGTCAATTCTCATTAGAGACAATCATCCTTAAATTGTCCGTCTTGCCTACTACAAAAGTGGAAGACAAAAGTAGAGTATTTGAGGGGTAGGACACTGTCACAGTCAAAAAAACTATTAAAACGTGCCTTATGAAGAAAGTGTCTTTACTGTTCTTTTATTACTTAATATTCTATTGAATGGTGAAACTAGTACACACAAGAAGTAAAGTAATAATACTTTAAGGAACAAAATCTATAATTAAGAATAAATAATAATTATTAGATAACATAATAGTATTTAATAATTAAAATTATAAACTTATGAACATAGAAGTATAAGGAATTTATCTATTTCTAGGAAAATATTTCAAACCAACACTGATAATTCTAGATAAAAATTTATAATGTATTAATTTTCGTTAGAGAGGTGATACTTAACCCTATTTGAAATATAAATTAATTTGGTTTTGAAACAACAAATAATGAGCATCACATAGTTTCTACGTCATCATAATGTAAGTATAAAATTGTATAAATTATGTGAATTTTGAATATCGACCTGTAGTAGTAATTTAATAATCTAATATAAGTAATATTTATAAAAATCAGATAACTTGGAAGTTTAGGAAGTGGAAAAAAATGAAAATATTGAGAAAAGATAAGATTGTAGCTGAACTGAAAAACTACTCACTAAAGAAATTGAAAGACTTGATAATGACATATAGCAATTCTTTCAATATGAATACTTCTTACAATAAATATTCACCCAGCTACCTATATATATATAACTATGAAAACGTCCTAAATAAATGAATGTATCTTTATATTTTTTTATATAATGTATAAAAAATATAAAAACAATAGTTTATTGTTAATAAGTTATATTGAAATTTAAACTTAATGTAATTAAAAATTTTTTACTAAACTCATTTCAAAGAACATTGAAATGATATAATTCTTTGAAAATAAATTACTTCGAGTATAGAATATAATAATTATCTTTTAATACTTATTTTCTATAACTCTAAATATAGACATTAGAAATTATAATATTAAGATTAATAATTACAATTAGGATTATAATTGGGCAATAGAAGATTATAAGGAATATGAACATCTGGGCTTGCTGGTCCAATTGATATCAATTAATATAACTCCATTATCTTTTATTCATATTTTGTATAACATACCATGCTGGATAAAAAACAAATATAAATTTTCGAGTAGAGAGAGAGACTCTATTTTATAATTTGTATGGTAATATTCATGAAAGCCCTTAAAGAGATGGTTAAGATAATTTGAAAAGAAGTATTGTGCTGTTGTTATTTGATGGTGTACTTAATTATTACCATTCTTAAGTTGACATAATGGAAAAACTGTAATTACGTTTCCTTCTCAATTTAACAAAAAGATATTAAGAGAAAATAATAATATAAATAAAAAAATTGGTAATAATGTTTTGTATATAATTATATATAATATTCTACATGGAATGTTATAGCTTACTAAAGTATCTTAAAATCTAAATATTACACAAAGTAGTTATACTGAGCTTATTTTTAGTATTAGTATGGGAGAAAGGGCTTAGTGATCAAAAAGTATAATAAAGATTTGATACTATACGGAACCAATAAAGGAGAATACTTTTCATTAAAAAGTTCTCAACAGTTACTCTATCAGACACACACAAGAGTGAAGAAAATTTTTAATTGGTAAAATTGATAAAAACTTAGATTCTGAAGCTGTAAACCTCTTTTTGAGCAAGCACTTAACGATAAGACTCCTGTTTAATAACACCCAGCTAATAATATAAACATAAACAAACATTCTCCATAATACGATACCATGGATTGGGAGATCCTTCGTGAGAAACCTCATAACAAGTGCCTTAACTCTGGAGACGCTAGAACTTAAGTCCGCTAACAAACAGTAAGAAGACTCTTTTCACAACACTCCATAAAGATCTTGTAAACTTCATCAAAACTAAATGTAACGTATCATACAGGAAATCACGCGAAAATTATTAAATTTGAAATTCTAAAAATTCAGATTCTACTCTGAAGCTGTGAAAACCATTCGTAATATTTGTTAATATATTTTAGGTATAAAAATAAATTAAAAATATTTATGTAAATTATAGGCTATGGGTTAAGAACACCCTACGACACCCAATTTGCACATGATTGCGCAAAAAATAAATATACATAACATTATTCGGGTAAAATCACTGTGAAACAGAACATACATAATATATTAGTGATCATTTTTTTATTGTGCTTCTATTTGGTGGTTGCGAAATAATTGATATGGACATATATTGGATAGGGTTATGATAAAATAAAATCATAGAATAAGCTTATCTAAGACAACTATAATATTTCATATTTAATTTAACTATTTATTTTACTTATTAGAATTTAAGTTTTATATATTTTATTTATTGTAGTTATTATTATCATAATATAAAATTTATCGATTATACAAATTTTTAAAAGCTTATTTTGGCTCTGGTTAACCTTAAATCTTTAAGCTACTTTCATATTTAAGCTAATAAACATAACTTTATTATTTTCTTTTGTGTATGATAATAAAAAAGAAAGATAAACACATAGTTCCAGATAAAAATTGGACAAATAGATAAATCGTGAATGGGAACATTAATTTAATTTTATTACCAGTGTGCAGGACCCCCATTATTCTCTCATATCAGTATTTTCAAAGGAAAAATCGAAAATAAACTTTTTTTTTTATACCATTTAATTTTTATGTATAAAACTCTGCATTTATATTCTATTATATTTCTTTCATGTTTTATTTTTTTAAGATAATATTTATATAAAATACAATATACTAAAATATTATGTTATAGTAAAATTATAATTTTGTTATTGTTTTCAATTAAATAAAACAAAAAATATTAAATAAGTAATTACTTATTAGTTATTAACCATTACTATTACAGAAATATTGTTTTTAGTAATTTACATTTTTAGCCTCATGCTTATATAATTACTATGGCCTTATATTAATATTAGCCTTAATATACTTCTTATACTTTTTTCTTTACTTCAAATTATATTGATATATTCAATAATTTATAATTTGTTTTCAATTGTAAACTATTTATTATAATTATTATCTATAATATTATAATAATCAAGAATGTTTATTTAAATAATAATGAACAGATAATTATTATTAATTTTAATATTATAATTATTTAATATATACAAAAATCTTATTTTAACAATATTATTTTATATAATTTTAGTTAATTTATTTAATAGACTTTTAAAGTAATAAAATTTTTTAATTTTTAAATTTAACATTTAAATATACAGAAATCCTTTAAAAATTTATATTTCAAATTAACTAAGCTTTAAATAAATTATTATTTAATTCAATTCATTATAGAAAAAATAACAGTACTTATTTTTTAAACTAATAGTTCTATATAATGAAACACTAAGTAACCCTATCTAAGAATATATTTTGAGACTAGAATTTTTTTTAACTTTTTTGAAAAATTATATATAGTATTAATTAAAAAGTCATTTTTATATTTAAAAAATCAAACACGTTTTTTTATATTATATTATTTAATTTATAACACAACATATGTTAAAAAAACGTTTTAATTCAAAGTCCTATAAATTTTAAGATATATATCTTTCAAAATATTTTATTTAATTAAAACTCACCAATAGCCCCTAATTCCAAAAAACTTTTAAGTCAAATTAAAGGTAACTGGACTGTGAACTACCAAATTAACATAAACTTTCTTTCTCATAATATCATAAATGTTTTGAATGTATTTACAAGCTAAGATTTAATATATTTTAATTTTCTTCGGCGTTACCTTGTTAGTAATAACAACTCCGTTAAAAGCAAGAACAATCAGGAGATTTACGTATTCCGAAATAATAACATTGTTTTAACCTCACCTCAAAATTTATAGTTGAATAACAGTTGGCCTTGTTTTGGCTAATATTAAATATAGGGATCAGACCTGTACAATTTATATTATGTCGTTAACTATTAGCGCCCAAACAAAATAAAAAGAAATCAATATGTGATTATAATACATACTTTCATTTTTTTTCTCTAAACTTACAATTGTTACACACAATTAACATACAATTAAAACTAGTCACATGCCACTTAAAATATTAATATCAATAAATTAATATAAATGTTATCTCCTAAAAATTTAAATTGCTTTCACAAAACGTAATACTTATCGCTTTATTGATATAAATTTCTATCAAAATTACTTGTGTAATAATTTCCAAATGTATTCTTGTTACGTTATTTGTTTCATGTTTTACCTTAAGCAATTTTTTATTTAAAGTTTTATTTTCTAGAATTAAAAATGTGAATGATAAGGTAATCTCGTTGATTAATCTTTTTTAATTAAGTATGTAAATGTTAACGGTATGCATAACTTGTCTATCTGCTAATAAAAACTTGGATTGATTATATAGTTAAAAAATTTTCTCACTTTTTAACACAATAATTTCATAGGACAAATTAAAACACGAGTATAATCCAGTAATTGATACCAAGAGTACAGATTTTTTAATATTATGAATTCATTTACATCTTAATACCTATCAGTTCATTGTTAGTTAATGTTGATTATTAAAGATTAATAGAATAGATTATAAAGACTGTATGATTGATTATTAATCTAAGGTTTTAGTAAAGAAACTTTTTTGTTATTTGATTTAAAAATAACAAATTCTAATCTCAGAAAGTACGTCTCTTAACTTCAACTCCAAAAGATAATATATTTTATTTTTTCTAATAGAATATATAAAAATTATCTATATCTTCTTAAGTATATTGAAGATTTATTATTGAAATAATAAGATTGTTATAAGTGCACATTTCATATAAGCATAACACAAACTCATCTCTCGCGTAACATCGATATTCATAGCGCAAGCGGTGATATATGTTTGTTAAAATTATTGTATCATCAGGATTATTTTAAAGACTAACAAGAGTTTAATATAATTTTTAGTCGGAATTAAGACACTATAAAAATGCTTACACTTGATTGTGGCTTCTGTTTTCGACAAGAGCATCCGACACAACGCTATTCACATAAATCATTACATTCTCTTCGAATAGCAAAAAAAATTATGAATCGTTCATTTTATTACTTACTTGAACAAAATTTCAAAATAAGATTCTATCAACATTAAAACGATTTGAATTTGATTTAATGACAGTCATAGATACTAAAATAAATTACAAATATATCTGTTAATTGCTATTTTTTCGGCCAAAATTCCTTATTCCGGGGTGTTTTCTTTTAACTTTTAATAGGAAATGTATTTAAATGGGAATGAAAATCAAAGTTAACGGGAACGGGTAATTAAAGAGGTTAATGATTCATAATAGACTTATCACTATAGAAATCACCCCTTCTTTTTACACTATTCAATTTTAATATAAGTATCATGAGAAAAGATGTACAGGAGAAATAAGTAGAGGAAAGGGAGAGAAAGTCAATCAAGACCTAAAACGAGACAGAGAGATAAGTTGGAGACAGGGGCCACGTATTGCGGAAAGTAGTATGTAGAGGTATTACGGCCGCGCCTGATATATAAATGTTATATTATAATATATATAAGAAGGTCAATTACTAATCTGACTTCAATTGCATCGTGACAAGCTTGTAGGACATATATAAAGACTTATTGTAAGATTAGCGAACTTCTAAACTTAGGAAATCTAGTTAAGCAGTTCGTATCAATTAATAAAGTAATCTAGGAGAGTAGGTGGTAGAAAAATAACTTTAAACATCTCAGTTACTACAAATTTTATACAATTATTTACATATCTATTACAATATACATATAAGTAGTTAAATTATCTATATAATAAAATAAATAATAATAAATATAATACAAGAATTTAATAATAAATATAACATTTACAATAGTTATTATATAATAATATTAAATAGTAGTTTAAAAAAAATAATTAATTAAGACATAATAAAAATTATTATAATAATTAAAAATAATATAAATAATATAGATTTTGGTAAGTAGTTTTGGGTGTCGTAATCTTATATTTATATTATATAATATATTTATGTATATTATTACTTTAAAGAAAAAAGTCCCTTCTATGTTCCATAAATGTTTCATTAAACATTTAAAATATTTACAATTTAAGTCAAGAATATCAAAACTAAGAAAAAATTGCCATCGAATTGCGCATCAAGTTAAAAAAAATAATTTGCCGAGGTTTATCTGCCAATAATGAAGAAATTATGGAAATTAAGTGCGCGTTTGACCATGTAAAAAAATACAATAAAAGAATATATAAATAATAAATATTTTTTCAAACCATTATAATAGTAGGGTTAGGTACATCTTATCTCCTTTGATAAATAATTGTAAGTAAATTAGTAAATTATATTAAATACATAGTATTATTTATGATTATTTGATTTAGGGGTATAATAAAGAATCTAATAATATTGAAGAAATGATATCTAATATTATCAGGTAATAGGTTATTGATAGCAATAGGTACGCTAATAAGACGAATATTGTTTTTGTTGAAATGTAGATAGTTCTTGAACATCAATACATTAAAGTAAATAAAATCAATATATACAGTCAATTTATATGACCATTTGGATCAGACTAATAAAATTGTTAATAATATAATATAATAATAATTAATGATAATAATCATTAATATAAATAAATGTAACATAATTAAATATATATATAATCATAAATAATAATATAAATATATAATAATAATATAAGATAATATAATAATATTATATAATTAATATAATATATAAAATTTGATAATTTATCTATTTTGTAATTTCATAAATACTACACTTTTTCAAGATTATATAGTACTTCTTTTAATTAATTTAATATATAATTTAACAAAAAATAAAAAAATGTAATGTATCATCATTTCAACATATATATTGCTTTTATTAGTTTTTATTTTCAGTTTTTTAATAATTATAAATTTTATGTAAATTTTTATTATATATTATAATATAATATAATATTTAATCAGAATAATATAATATATATATATATATATTTAATATATTATATATATATAAATAATTAGTAATTAAATATACTATAAATAATAATAATATATATATATAATATTTATTGGGGTAAAGATATATATCTCAGTACACTTACTCAAACCCGCATTGAGCTGAATATAACACGATAAATAGAGTTTCCTTCATATAAACTTTTGAAACAAAATTGACATCGGATAATTAAGTTTATATTCAGTGATTTAAGTTAAATGTTGTCAGATTATCGATAATTTAATAAATAATAGTATAAATCTAACCTCAAGGATTAGTTTTAATTATCAAAAATACAATTTGGATCTCAAGATTATTCTATTCAGATAACATAAAATAGTATTTGGAAATTGGTTATGGTAATGATTTCTTATATATGATATTGTTTTATATTTTAGGTAAAAGAAATAAAATTATAATAACGATTTAGCATACATATATTGTTTTACATTGGGAATAATTTTAAAATAACTTCTCTTCGTTGTATAGTTTATTTTTAAGTCCTATTCCACAATTGTGTATTTAAATTTCTTTGTGAATGCGTATTCCAATAGTATGAATTGTATTTTTTATTTTATGATCAGCTTATTCATGAAACGTAAACATATTTATATAGTTTCTTATCCTAATTATTATGGAACGAGCGTCTCACCATCAGTAGAATTGTTCCTTATTTGGTTATTAACTTATTATTATTTTGCATTTGAATGGTATAATATTAAAATAATAATTATAATATACTTGCAGTAAATAGAAGAAGACTCCACAAAAATTCGCCGGATGTTGACGAAAGGCCAGCCCGGCGAGATATTAATATTAATATATATTAATTAATTATAAATAATATATATTAATATATATTATATATATTATATATCATATTATATATATATATATATATATATGTGACATTGATGATGACAATTAAATACTAATTTATGGTGATAATTTTATTATAATAAGATTTAAAAAAAAAAAATATCAATTAATAATAAAACGATGTAGATATAGTTTACATAAAAATTTTATTTTCATTAATTAAGGCGCGGTAACGTTATGTATAACTGAAAGATGATCCTAATATCAGTAAAATAAAATTAATTATAATTTGGTAATTTCCAGATTAATCTAATGAGATGTAGGTTATCTTTTTTTTTTTATATTTTATATGATTTTTTTTTTATTTTAGTAAGTAGTTATTATTATACGTAACGCATTCTATACACAGTATATATTTTCCCTACTATTTATAGGGTGAAGGCTCAGTAGTCTAGACGGTAGGAGGTAACGAGGTGAGTAGGAACGTTTCAAAATCACTCTGGAAGAGAGGGTATGGTTAGGAGAAACCATACTAGCTAGCACACTAACATACAATAAAGACAAAGAGTACTGGGGGTTCTGAGTAAGACAATATACTCCCGAGGTATATGGAGGGTATTATGTACTATATATCACGTACGCCTCACTATGTGATGAGTACTCCTAGTGAGAGATGACCTGATATAATCAGTACCCTTGCACTTTGCTGTTCCTCATACTATGGAATTTATTATATATAGATCATTTTAAGTTATAAAACAAAAAAGAATATATTATATCTATACCAACTCCATGTACTAACTATTATGGTATTACTTATTATAACTATAAGATTCTCCGCATTACCTTACTACGTGGTAATGAACGTCCCCCTCTGCCTTACCCCTACGATTCAGCTCTAGAGCCCCTATAATGAATGCGTACTGAGGGAATTATAATTTTTAAAATAATTTTATTACTGAGTATTATATAAATATAAAAATAATAAATATATATAAAAAAATAAAAAATATTAAAAAAAATAAAAGTTAACATATCCTCAATCCTAGTAAATTTCTACGCATTACTTAGATTCCATACTAATTATATATACTTATAATTTTGTTTTTACTGTAGTAGGAGCTGCCATTCTCTAGTTACTTATATAATATTGTACAATCTTAAAATAAATATCTGATATCTATTATATATAATATATAATATAATATAATAATATATCTAATATAATATATATAATTATATATTATTATATATAATATTAACTATATATATATATATATATATATATATATATATATATTATATATAATATTATAATATAATATATAATATTATATAAATATAATATATAATTATACTATTAGTATATATATAATTATATACATTAAATATATATAATATATATTATATAATATATCATTAATATATATAAAAAATATATATATATATATAATATATATATATAATATCAATATATTATTATTAATACTAATCTATATCTACAAAATTCAAATTATTATACAATATATATATATATTTTCTAATCATCATATTATAATATATATATAAATATAATATTACTATATAGTATAATAAATATATATTATAATATATCTATATATATAAATAATTAATAATTATATATATACTATATAAAATATATATATATTAATAATATATATTAATAATATATAATTATAATTATATTTATTAAATATATATATATAGTTATATACTATATATATTATTATATATATTTAAATATAACTAAAGATTAATAATTTCTTTTTTGTTTTGATTTATTAATTTTCATAAAAATTTATTTATTATTTAACTAACATTTATTTATATTTATATATTATTATTATACGTACTATATAAACAATAATTTTTCCTTTATATATATTAGTAATAAAATTATTATTTAATGTATAATATTTAGCCATAATAGAAGTGCCTATAATATACCCTTAGTGTTAATACGAACAAACCTATATATTATTTAATATAATGGGTAGTAATAGTATATACAACATATATATATTATTATATATCAAATATTTAATATATACACTATCCGGAATAAATAAATACGTATTTTATATGATATTTAAATTTAACTATATATATAATTAATAATAATTAATATAATCAATACATAATAGATAATAATAATAATATTATTCAATAAATCAATAGAGAGTGACATTAGAATACATAAACTAATAATCAATAAATAATATAATAATTTATATAATTAATGCACACGTACACACCTCTTGATAAATTTAGTATAATTAAATTAATTAATTAATAAAATACTAATATTATAATAATATAATTCAATAATACTAATAATAATTAATCAAGATAATAATAATATCAAATTCAACAATAATAATAAAAATAATAATCAATACAAGAATATAATAATGGAATAATAATAATTTATCATTAATAATAAAAAAACTTATAAAAAATAATATTATTATATATTAATAATAATAATAATAATATTATTTTTAGAATACACTAATATATAATAAAGATCACAGATGATTAAGAAACCTTATTTATATTTCAATTGTGTGATCCTAAGTTTTCAATGGAAGATTCTTATAAACTTTCAATTGCTTTATGAATATTTACCAATTATAGAAGTTAAGCTAATATATAATAGCTACTCGAAGTCTTTGAAAATCCATTTTAATTCTTATTATTATTTAAATCTTTAACCAAGAAATGATGAATTTTTTATAAACAATAACATACAATAATAGGCATTCACCCTGATAAATATGTACACAAAACTAAATTAGAACAAGACATAAGAAAAAAATATTAAAGTATATGGAAGTGAATTTGGGTGATTGTATTCTAGTGGAGGGGAAGTTGAGGTTAAAACTATATAAAAATTTATCATATTTTCGTAGTTGTTTTTTGAGAGATATTAAAAAGTTTTTTTTGTATTTTATTTTTTTTTATATTGTATTTTTCATTTCTCTTCTCTGGAAATTTTTCTAGGTCTATTTTCTACAAACGTTCTAGTTCTTTTTTAAAGGAGAAGGTTTTATGATTGTAAGTGCTCAGATTTCTCGCGAAGATTTTTTTTGATATTGAAACTTGAATAATTTCACCTGCAGTCTCGAGATTTTAACACGAAAAGACAGCCAAAATTGAGTTATATGGTTATTGCTTGAGTCCCTTTTTGCTAAACAATTGACCTGCATATGTTATGTAGTTGTAAGAATAAAAAAATATGTTTGTATTTTTATATCCTATAAATAAATAGTAATATTTTATTATTAATACTATAAAATATTTAGATTACTTTACTTATGCCAGGAAAGAAACGATAGCATAGTGACTATCTAAATTCATTATTATATATGTATAATATTGTTAAAATTTATTATATATTCATTTCACATATTTATTCTTTTATTTAAACCAAATGACAAATATATTTTTAATATATATTATTTAATTATGTAACTGCTAAGATAAAGGTTAATAAAAATAAGTTCTCTATAGGCTTAAATAATGCTACTTTAAATTTCACTATAATACATACTGTAAAGCTTGCTCTACATTTGAATCTATATAAATAGTTGCAGAAAAAATTAGTTGACTTATATCATAAGTTTAGTGATATATATTTTGAGAAGTGATAAATAATTATTATTTTTATAAACTTTTATTATATATGATTTATGGACTCCTATGATTAACTCAAATAATATTTATGGAATATAAATTTTAATTAATATTTATTATGATTAATAATAATTATTAAATTCATATTTTTTAATTTTTTATATAATGTTAATCGATTAAATATAAATATATTATTTACATATATAATTAATAATTCGAATTAATACTGTGTACTTATTATATTATTAAATATAAACTAGCACTAGATTATTATTATTATTGATTTAATATTTATTATAATTTCATACATAAATATCATCATATATTAACCTATAATTAAATTTGTTTATTCAGTAGACCTATTTTAATATATTATGTAGATTAACTATTATAGTCGTGACTTAACCTATAGAGATATAATACATATGGTAAAGAAGTGGCTTGTAAAAACCTAATCCTAAGCCTTCACTTACATCCTATAGAGCAAGCAAACAGACACTATATAAAATTATTATTCGAAATATACTTCGGCATCTATTAAACCTCAATACGCGACGAAAAATCACGTCTAAGCATTCTTGAAGATATGTACTAAACCTATCACCACTTATTCGTTACGAACGAATCTCATCAAAATGCTTTAAACGAAGAAACACTCAATAGGGTAGGTGTCGTCCTGCCTCGCCTTTTTATCTTGTTTAAAAGTTTTTTATTCTCTTTTTTTCTCCGCTCGAATAAACGAGCGCGCTATGCATACAAACGAAATTTGATGTTATTACTAAACTATGAGAACTTGTGAGGTTTAAATTGAAAGAATACAACTCTTTTAGTGCTTAAACAAGTTATCATAATAATATTGAGAGACAAAAAATTATATGCTCAGTTATATTCACTATTAATAATATTTATGTAAGTAAGTAAATTTATATATATATATAGAACTTATTTTGAATGTAAATCGTTAAGCTTATTTCTTTTTTTTATCTAAAAATACCTAGAATTAATTCAGTATTTTATTTATATTACGATATACTAACTGCCTTAACTACTTGTGAAAAATGGGAATTTAATAAGAGCACGCGAGGGGTATATATATAAGACCTTTTTTATAACCATACCACTTACATTACATAATATCATATTATATTATATATATAATATATATATATATTAATAATATTAATATATCATCTATATATATATATATATATATATATATATATATATATATTAATATATTAATATATATAAGATATAATATATATATATAATATATATATAATTATAAGTGCCCGGAATTTGATTAGGGGAATTACTTTTGAGTAAGAGACAAAAGTATAATATTATAGCATTAGTCATTATAAGACATGGTTAATATTAGCAGTCATTAGTACTAATAAAAGGACCACCTAAATACTTTGTGCGTGGTCTTAACGATGCATTCACGTTTTCCTAGATCTCTGGTGCAGCCTCCATACTTGTATACCTAATTATCAAAGAGTTATTAAAAAATTAAATTGAGAACTCAGTATTTCCGCCTCTACATTCACTATATACTTCAAATACAAAAAAACCGCACGCACACAACTAAAGATCAGAAGCCTTTGTGAGATAGGCTACAGTTTCTCACGCTAGGATCGAAGTCCCCTCCAATAGCTAAACTCGAGAACCCTGTTAGCTAAAGCAGCAGCCCGTGCACACATCACCGATGAGCTGGTAAAATCAATCTTCTCCACTAAATCAGAGATAATCTAAATCAACAGCGTATATTAGATTAGAAATCTCAGTTGTCATTTTTATTTGTTAGTTTTCATGTGTGGTTACAATATTTTCTGAACGACATTTGTACAAGCACTTAGACACAGAATACTACGCTCTATCTTACCTAATTGATCTACAATACAGCGCATCATCTGAGTCCTTAGAGTGCGCCGTTATCACTATGCTTTGACAGGCTACAACACGTGAGTGGATGTAGGAATATTATCTAAGGCAAATCTCCTCATCTACAAGACCGAATGTATTGATGTGGAAATGGTCAATGTGAATACTGAGTTTGAATCACTTATCTGTATGAGTCTGAAATGTGCGTTGCACTATTCAACCTATACAGTCAATGGCGACAGGCCCAGAGTGACACGGAGAATTAAAGGTGGGGTTCCGATATAAAGCGTAAAAATTATTTCCGATAAGTTAAGCCTGACTAATTTCGAGTAAAGACTCACGCTCGTGAGCCCCTAGAAGTGAAACACCTCCTAAAACCTCTTAATTTAGAGTGTCCAGTATAGCGCTTCTATGACATCTGCGAAAAATTTTCAAAAATCTAATCGATAAAAAGATTAAAAAAATCTTATATTTCTATCACTATGCAACTTATAATTGCTAGAGAGATAATGTTACGCTTTATCAACTGCACATTTGAGTCAAATAAATATTATCCAAAAGGTTTCTGGTTCTATAAGGATGATTCGATACACGAAAGGAACGGATGGTAATGTAGAAAATTAAGCAAAAGAGAAAACGTCAGTATATTTAAGAACATTAATCTCCGAAGTTTGGTACAATAAATAAAACGTTGCTAAAGTTATTAATCTGTTTTCCAAAATCAAGCTCTTAACATTAGGCTTAACTCAAACGTTTAGAAAAAAGTTTGGCAGGATAGAGATTGGTTTTGAATAGGATTTTTTAAGTTGAGATCCTAACGCATTCATACGAACATTTGAGAAGCGACAACACCCAAGAAACTCAGTAGTGAACATATCAATCAAGTGGCCCTGATATAAGACAAAATATGTGTGTCATCAAAGCACTATGAAAATTAGCTTTATAAACTAGCATTACTTCACGAAAACCAATAGCATATTAGAAATCACTACAAAATTTCAATATCCACCTTCTTACAAGGGCAAATTTTTACTGGAAATATTACCCCAAAGACAGACATAATAAAGGCAGGCCTCGCCCAACTGGAATCTGTTTACGGTTCAAGTAAAGTAAATTACGGAATCTGAGATGAATTAATATCTACAACACCTCTTCACAAAATATATAGCTCAACATGGATTTGAAGAGAATAATCACTACAAAGCAAACGTTGAATTTACTCGCAAGTGCAGGGCAGACTTAACGGCAATTAAATATTATACAATTGTCAAAAACCTGATGTTCAAATATTGTTGGTATCATAACATGGCTGGGTGAATAGCATAGTCTTCAAACTCATCAAAAAAAAGATGGCAAGAAAAAATTAGATTAATAAGGCCAATCGCCCCCATCAGTTATTCCACACATCAAACTCACATCAAAAAAATAACACCTATGAAAAAATGTTAAACAATAACAGACTACAGACAACCTCAAAAAGAACAACATACAATGTCCTTCAAGGAAACCGCTTGCTGAAGGGGAACTCCCAGTCAATTCCTCTAAATAAGAAACTATTGGAGAAGAAGACGCCGGAACTCATCCTTAAAAACGACAGATCACCACCCGACTTTAGTAGATGAATAACTTGTCAACAGCATGCCTCATTTCCCTATAAACGTGTCTCAAAGTTTTACACTAATAAACGCTGGATACGTTAATCATCAACCTCACACAAACTAACTTTAAATCATACGCTGATAGAGCTCTTTCAAAATTACAGCTTGAAGAAAAAAAATAAAAAATATAAGAACAGTGGGCGTGCAACACCACCTCCTTCACCCCACTCCTGATTCAAGCAGTAAAAAGAAAAACAAAGCGTCCTGTTAATCACAACAGCACTCTCACACAACCTACCTGGCTTCTCACCCATCTTAATCAAAATGCCTTTCCTCCCACAAGTAAGTGGATAAATAACTTAAAATCAACGCAGACACATCTTAGTGCTAAATAAATATCAATGAATAAAATTAAAAACACTTTTAAATCCAAGAAAAATCAAAAAACCAACTACTACTACTACTACTACGTACACTCAAAATAATAATAATAATGATAATAATACATAATAAATAATAATAATAATTAATAATATATAAATATAATAATAAAATAATTAATATAATATAAAATTGTGTTAAAATGATAATTAAATTATAATAAATATAATAAATAAAATATAAATACCGAAAAATAAAAACGATAGTGATAAATATGCAAACGATGGAAACTAGTATGAGTGAAAAAAATTGTGATACTGTGCACAGAGACAAACGTAAAATCTATGTAAATGGCATAGCATGCGCCATCTTGTGTTAAAAATAACAACGAAAATTCCGATAAAAATAATCGAGTTTTAAAAATGTTACCAAATAATACAAATTTATTTCAAAAATAAAAGCCGTGAAGTTATTGGAATTGTTTATGCAAAAAATTGTGAGCGTGCTTTATTCGTATATTATATTCTCTTGTTGCATGAAAATTAGTCATTTATTTATATCTGATAATTCATTATCGGATATTTCAATAAAATAAGCCTTTTATGAAGCAAAAAAATTTCATTAATGCCGAATGATTCCCACCGTTGAGTTGCCATGCGATCGCTAGAATAAATAAGAATATCGAAACTACACATATCGTAATTTCTTACAAGTCAAGAATTTTAAAAATGCTTAAAAATTTGAATAAAAAGGTTCTTCATAGTGTAGAAAAAAAGTCAATTACTATTCTTAAAAGATTTTAGGATAAATGATATAGATAACAAGAATACTCAGAAAAAGTTTTAAAAAAGTTGGTGGGTTTAAACATGGCGACATGACCCGTTGCATCTATCCAATAGATTGCCTGCTGGCCTCAGCTGACGAGTTGAAGATGGCGGGATTAGCTGGTGAGAAGGTAAGCCAGAGATATCTACGCTGATGATGTGTAAGCAGGAAACAGAATAATTTTCAAAAAAAAAAAAAAAAAGAGAGAGAATTTATATATATATAAAGTTATGCGGGAGATCCGATTCATGATAAGGAGAAGCCAAAATTACCACGCTTCCAAGAATTTTTAATACACTTAATATTTTTTCTTATATTCTCAAAATAAAAATTAATTATCATCTTTGCTGATCTTTAGTTCATCAGAATAAAGCAAGTCTCACTGCTAATAGATCAATCTTATTAAAAAAATTAAAAAACTATGTGCCGTGAGCAAAATTTTGATGAAATAAAAATGGCATTATTTAAAATGCCTTTTCAAATTTGAAACGTCGGGAATGAATGCCATACGGTACGAAGCCCTCAGAACGATAGGAATGGAATCGAAATGGGTTACTAAGAATATTTCTATAAAATATGTTTGTACTTTATATTAAAGGAAATAATAAACATTTTAATATCCTTCTCAATGAAACAATTACACTATAAAAATAGTATTCTATATTTAGACAAATTATAATACTTTCTTTTATATGTCAAAGATGAATGATAAAATTTATTAAAAGAAGACCTTTGTCAAAGAGCTACAGTAAGCCCCTGTAGGCATAACGCTATAAATCTTATCCAAATGCACTTGATGTACAATTTATGGCACGAAATCATTTATAAATTTATAATATCTAACCGAGTTGATTTCGCATACTAGATTAAGATTCACTTCCTTTTCTTTTTCAAACACCTTACTCTCGTAGTCTAAAATCTTTCCTTTAATATTAAAATGGTCAGAAAATATTAAGAGTGTAAGCATCTACGAACTAAAAGAAAAGAATGCCCATCGGAAGGCAACACTCTCTCTATTTACAAGGGCAATCGTTCCTTCAAAACCGAACAAAATTCTCTTTGTCAACCACCATGGAAACCCAACCCCATCTAGCGGAAAACAATAACAACAACTCTTATACCCTAAACGTACAACTTGGTTACCCTGACAACGATCTTCGAATGGAGTAATCAAAACAGAAATTGATGATAATACATCAGAGAAAGAAGGATAGGAATATCGTTTGAAAATTGCTGTTCAAAGGAAGACTTGAAGATGCGAATTATTGGATCTTAAATGCATTTGAAAGAAGTTAAAGGTTAATACGAAGTTACCGGCAAGGTTCCTAAAAAAAATTCAATTAAATAAATGAAGGAAACATTAATTTCGCCTTTGAAAGTGTGATATTGAAGAGTAAATGCAAAACGAGAAACGATAGGGACGGCGAAAAGGGGTTAGAAGATTGGAAAAAAATATATAGAGAAACCAGGTATTTCTGACGAAGGTTGCATACGTAATTAAACATGTCGCTAAACGAGCTCTTATTTTTATAAGGTTTTCTTTCTCTTTCTCAAAATTAGTGCTTCCAATCTTTTCCTTCCTCCTTTCTCCAGCATGTTAGTTATTAATCATATCAGAAAGGCGGGTGTGGGAAAAAGACTGTGAAACTATCACAAACACACGTCTCACGTATGTTTGTGAGGCAGTCATTTTTCCTGACTCAAGGGCCACCAATATATCAAGGGCGTGAATTTGATTAGGGAAGTCTTGTGTGTACATAGAACACAAGCATGCCACATTGTCATTAGAAAAGGTAAATCAGCTGTAAGCACATTTGCAGTAAATCTTCATAGTGGCATACACCTTCGATAGTCTGGTGTGCAAAGACCCATTTTAGCTCTAGCGCAAAAGCGAAGAGCCGGACGAATGGCTACAAAAAATTAATGATTTTGATTCTCTTCCAAACAGAGAAAGGAAACGCTCGGGAAGTTTCCTCTCTGAGAGAATTCTAAGAATTGATAATTTTACAACGGGTCCAGAATCACCTTCTCCTGCTCCTTCCCCGCCACCTTTTAGTCATTCAGCAATGGTGAGTTTACTTTTTGTTTTTAGTTTTATTTGATTGATGCCTTTACATATTTTTACAGGATCAGTTTTATTTACAAATAGATTTAAACAAAAGAAGAACTTTTTCAGATTAATTATGGTAAAAATAAAAAATAAAAAGAATAAACGTAAGTTTTTTTTTTAATCATTTAAAAGTAAAAAATAGAAATTTTTCATAATCTCTTTGGGCTACACAAAAGAATTACAACTAATCTTATACAATAGAAAAAATATAATTTTTGTTTATAATTTCGTAGCTTACTTTCACGTAATTAACAATCTATTCCCCACCCCCCCCCAAAAAAAAAAACCTCCACAGGAAAATTAAGATGATAAATCTACTAGTAAAAGCAAAAAATACACAGCAGTATTTACCTTTCTCCTGAATATATATATTTTGTTATTATTATAAGATTAATACCACTCGAAAGGATAATATAAATAAATAATATATATAACTTTACCATGAGTGAGAGGTAAAAAGAGTTAAAAACCTAAAATTAGAGTGCATAAATAGCAATGATTTCCTTCCTTTGAAAGAAATAATTTTCGGATATTATATATCGAATTTGAAGAGTATTTCCATTTGCAATTCAATTTTAATTACATTTTTCGTTAAAGATAGAGTAAATAGAATCTAATGCTAATTATAAATTTTATTTTCGCAACAAAAACATTCAGTATGCATTAATAGCCATTAATTAAAAATATATTATAATATAATAAAATAATATATATTAATAAAAATGATAAATATAAAAAAGACTATAAAAATATAATATAATAAATATAATATAATAATATATATAAAATAAAAATATAAAAATAAAAATAACATAATAATAATAAAATATTATAAATAATTATCTTAGCTATACATCTATATCAAAATTGATAATTCATATAGACTAAATATCAATACTGTTGAATATAAAGAAAAAAATAATATATTAAATTATAATATATTTAAGCTAATGGTATATATATATATGAAAATTTGAAAATAAAAAAAGAAATAATTTTATTAACGTAATGACGATAGCGATTATAAAGTAAATATTAATAGAACGATGAAGATGACGATATAATTTAGATCAAAAATATTATTAAAAAATTTCTACATACTCTATCAATCTCATTTTTACTGTAAATAGCCTCTATTAATATATAATTATGTAAAAAAAAAAAAAAAAAAAATAAAAAATAAATAATAAATAATAATATATATAATATATATTTAATAAATAATAAAAATATATATATATATAATATAATATAATATAATATATAATATAATATAATAAATATAAATATATAAATAATAAAAATATAATAATATTATATCATATAAATAATATAAAAAATGATAAATAATAAAATAAAAAAAAAATTAAAATAAAAATAAAAAGTAAACTAAAAATGGGGGGTCAGGGGGTCAGGGGGTTCAACCCCAAACCGAAAATATATAAAAGAAAAAGAGATACAAATTTGCTGACATACTATAAGACTATAATAAACAAACACAACAACAACAAACAAAAAAATAAACAACACAACCAACAACAACAACTCAACACAACAAACAACAACAACACACAACTAAGCCAGCAAAAAAACAAAATAAAATACAATAATTAATACATAAAATATAATAATAATAAAATAATATTATACATAATAATAAATAATAATAATATAATATATAATAATAAATACATAATAATAATATAATATAAAAATAATTAAATAAAACAATAATTAAATAAAAATAGTATTTATTAATGGACAAATGAGAGACAATGTATGTGGTCCGTAACAGCTAACTTAAGGAATCAATGGACTGTTCCTCATACATAATATGATATTAATAATAAAAAAAATATTTAGACACACAAGAAAACAAAAAAAATAAAATTAACATAAAAAAAAATAAATAATAATAAAAAATAAATAAAAAAATATATATATAATAAAACGGCTTAAAATGAAGGAGGGAGAGAGAGAATAAGAATTAAATTATTGCACCTATAGACAGTAAGGACTAATGATAAATAAAACTGTATAACAGATTTAAAAATATTATAAGGAGGAGCAGAATGTATAATTTTTCGAGTTGATGGGGAATGCAGAAGCAAGTTTCATTTCCTATCATGAACAACTAAAAAATCTAATATCATCACTCATTCATAAAATTCCATGTAAATCGATAGGATACTGAGTGCACTTAGAGTATTCTCTAGATGAAATTTTTGTGACAACAAAGAATAATAGTGCAAACTAATATAATAAAAATGCAGTTGTATATTTTCCTCACATCACAGTTACATCAAAAAACAATTAAAAAAAAAATCACACTCGCTTAAATTTCCATTCATACTAGAAATCTTTGAGGCAGGGATAAAAAACACTCTTTTCAGACAAAGAATTCATTAAGCACAGGGCAATTTCCCATATACAAAACGAAAGTACGCGTAAAACAGCTCCATTCGGTTATCTGAGTTATACAGAATCATGCGAAAATCTCTTTTGACAGAATCCTAATTTATAACATCTCTAGCAAACATGCGTAAATCTCAACCTTTCCTCTGATTGGATAAGGGTTGCTAAATATCTCAAAACAACACAAAAAATTCTCTGCGGAAAAACGAATCACACAAACTATTTTCAAATAATAACAATCAGAAATAAAAAATATACAGAATAAAAAATATAAAATGTTATTTCGTCTTCCTATCCTCACCTTCAACACACTCCTTCAGAGATAATATCTACTGATGTGTAATTCCAAGAAGACTCTTGTTAGAATTTTAATTAATATGGACAATGTTATTTTGACATATATGTTAAAAGAAAAAGAAAAATCCTCCAAAAAAAAAAATAAAAAAAAAAAATAATATATTTAAACCAAAAAAAAAAAAATAAAATAATAATGGATATTAAATATCAAGACAATTTAAGAATTCAGGTATATGTAGAGAAATATGGAGACTTAAGGAAATATCAATTAGGGACCTTTACGAAGACATTAAATGATGGTATAATAAAAAAAAATTAAAATCAAAACCAAAGTACTGAAATAATTTATATGGCAAAAATAAATGATACGAATATATATATAAAAATTATTCAAAATCAGACATAGTTTTAACCAGCACAAGAAAGAGAATTTAGATATTATGGAAATAAATTAAATGCATAGGGACAGAATAATTTTAAGATACATATGGAAATATATTATTTCTAAGACAGAGACAACATTTTAAGATACAAATATTTAAATTCCTAAAAAAAAAGAGGAAGTTGATTCAACAGATTGATTATATAAACGAACTATATTAATAAAAAATAAAAAACAAAACATGTGAACAAGAATAAATATTATAATAATACATATATATAAACATTATAATACCCTATAATACCCATATATTATAGTAAGAAAAAACCGCAAAAATTTAGACCAACTGGTATGGTAAACTTCGATCAAAAGTTATAAAAGTACGATAATATAGAAAAAAAGGAAAACAGTCAGACCACGGAAGATAAATGGCGATTAATACAACGCACCAAGTTCTAAAGCAAGGAAATCGTAAGCTCATCTAAACGAGAGAGAAAAAAAAAAAAACCTAACGACCATTAGCTTGAAAATTCTAAGATAAGATGGATAAAATATAATATAATAATAAATAAAATAAAAAAGAAAAGGTCATATATAAGAAAATAATTTATTTAAGATTTGCAACATCTTGAGAGCAGAATAAATCATAAATGGAGATTTATGCAATAACACAAAGAATAAATAACATTACAACCCAAAGCCAAAAATAGCCAAATAAAAAGATAATATATAGAAAATATACAATAAACTAATAAAAAAAAAAAGAATTAAAATTTGAGCAACAAAAAAAAGATCAAAAACCTTGTAAATATTATAGCATATTTTAAAATATTAATCGTGGTATAATTTTATACTCTGAAAGATGTAGAATAATTATAAAACATCCACATTACGATGTCATTATCTAGACACCTTTCAAAAGGCAATAATTGATTAAATCCGTCCCTACATCAAAGTTATTGGAAAAAAAGCTAGAGCTACTAGGTATTCGAGGAAAAAGAATAAAGAGATAATAAAAATAATAATCAGAACATATAATATTCGATCGAACAACACAAAAAAGAGTCGAGTTAATCAAAAAATGGTATTATAAGAGCATGACTCAATTGGACGAAATGTTACCTAGTAAGGGTAAAAAACCCAACACAAATACGGATATATACTGTCCATTAAAGGTTAGCAAATACATAAGTTCATAAAAAATTAATATGTAAAAAATATGACATAAGATGAACAATGTTTTAGTCAATATTTTAAAATTTGCGGATGCAATAACAGAAACTTGGAATACCACAAAATAATATTGTGAAGAAAAAATTATCAAACACTACTAACCAAAGTACGACTAATAAACAGATTGTAATTGGTCAAAAACATGACCTAATTAATATGGGAAAATAAAAAAAAAATAAAAAAAAATTTTTTATTTTTAAAAAATTAAAAAAAAAAAACAATTTATATTAAAACTATAAATATAAAATGTAAAGTATAACATAAAAATAAAATATATATAATATGGGAGTAGAACAAATAGAAATATGAATTACAAAAATCGCATGGAACAACAATAAATTATCCAAATATGTCACTCACAAGTGAAAGAAAAAAGAGATTCATAGGAGTAATTACATTAAAAAAATAAAAGAGATAATTAAATAAGTTATAAGACAGAAAGTAAAATAACTGAGCTGTTAAAAAATAAAAAAAAGAGAGATGAGCAAATAAAAAGCTCTAGGATTATATAGACAAAACATTCTCGAAAAATAATAAATCAAACAATATAAAAATACTCTCTCTATAAAACATTAGTTAGGCTAGAAAACACATCTGGAAAATAAAACCAGTGCAATATATTAGGAGACACAACCCTACAAAAAAAAGAGAACGACATTATACAAAAAAATGAAATGAAAAAAAAAATTAAACCAAAAGAAGAACAACTAAATTAATCCCTGAATTGGCACTGAAGAAGAATATTTATAATCAAATACACGAAGCAAACGACCACTAAATCGTAAATTATAAGCACTGGTAATACTTGTTTCTAACAATGATCTGAAGTTTGGACCTATATTAAAGTATTATAACAATATAAACTATAAATAAATTGAACAATAAATGTTCAAACCTTGAGAAGAAAAAGTTATTAATAAACAGCGTGATGGTGAAACAGCTTTTAATAAATGGCAAAACATAAAGTGCAATTAATAGATATTCATAAAAAAAAAAATAACGATTTCAAAAAATAGATTAAACCCATATAGCAAAGAATTTCTTTATCAAAAAAAATATAACAAATATT
>JABUQX010114966.1:0-2500 GCA_015478945.1 Trachelipus rathkii
CAAGCGCACTTCGTTCCATTCGTTGGTGTTTAACCGTTTTCGCATTTAAGTTGAAACGCTTTTGCATATTTGATTACTTCCTTTACCAGATATTATATTATAATATGATATAAAATATTATATTATGATATACCATTATAGAAATCATATATTATAAAAACCTAACTCGTAAAACTATTAACATAATAATATTACAGGATTATAAAGTTATCCAAATTACATTATTTTCTAAAAGAAAATATTTTCATATGAAAATAAACATTTCTCTTTTGAAAAAAACATTTGATCTCTCTCTCTATATACATATATTATATATATATATATATATATATATATATATATATATATATATATATATATTTATATATATATATATATATATATAATAATATGTATATAATTTATATATATATATATATATGCTATATATAATCTTATATATATGCCCTGTTTATAAATAGAGAAGTTTGGAATTATATAAGGAGTAAAAAAGGTATACTAAAAGATGCATACGTAGGAGGAAAAAAAAGAGGTAAATGAACAGTTTGGAAGGAGGATGAATGGGAACTTACAAGGAAATAGGAAGCTCTTCTGGAAGGAAGCGCAAAAGGTTAAGAATGAGAATAAGGGGAATCTGCTTAAAATAATGAATAGAGATGGTGCTTTCGTAACTGCTGAAATAGATGTGGGGAGAGTGTGGAGGGAACACTTCGAAAATCTGCATAGCAATGTCAGTAATGAGGAGGTGATAGTGAATGTGTGTGGATTTGATGGTGAAAGAAGGAATATTTTTTGGGGGGGGATGTCATTAGTAAGTAGGAGGTAATGATTAGAGTGAGAAAGTTAAAGAATGTTATATCTGCAGGTATAGATGAAATTGCTGGTGAAATAATTAAGAATGGAGACGAGATGATGATTGATTGGATTTGGAAATTGTGTAACAAAGCGTTTATTGAGGGTATAGTTCCGATGGTTTGGAGAAGAGCGGTAATAGTACCCTTATTTATAAGGGTAAGGGGGATAAGGGTAACTGTAGGAATTATAGGGGAATTAGTTTATTGTGTTGTAGGAAAGATATATGCTGGTATTTTGGTCGAAAATGTGCGGCGAGTTACTGAAGGACTGATTGGTGAAGAACGGGGTGCGTTTAGGAGTGGTAGAGGATGTGTGGATCAAATCTTTACATTGAAACAAATGACTGGAAAATGAGAGAGAAGAAGAATAAATTGTATTTAGGTTTATGGATTTGCAACAAGCGTATGATAGGAGCTGCGTTTCCAGAAGCCCAACTTTAGCCCGGGCGGGCACACAGGCGCACATGCATCGTTTCCAGAGCCCGTTTGCGCACTTCTACGTCACGTAAACGTCACAGTCAGGCGCCCGTTGTTAAGTCCTCGATTTCGGGAATTAATAAACGTGCGCTGCGAGGAAGAATACTTTGTTTACAAACAAATCTTTTTAAAAAACGTGTGTCGGAAAGGGCTTGCCAAAATTTTTAAATATTTTAGCTAACTTTTATATTAAGGATACTAATATATCGTGTCATTTCATAAAATAGATACATGTAAGTATAAGAGTATTGTCTACAATTGTCAGCTGATCCGACGGGCGCGCTCGGCCGTTTCCAGGTACTCAAATTTCCTGTTCTCTAATTGGCTAATGTAATTTTTTCAATTCGAAGCGTTTCCGAGTCGATTTTGTACACGAGCTGCACTCGGGCTTCTGGAAACGCAGCTAGGATTAATATGGAAGCTCTATAGTAGGTGTTAGTGATATATGGTATTTGTGGTAGGCTTCTGAAGAGAATCAAAGGTATGTATGACGATAGTGAATCGTGTGTAAGAATAAATGGAGTCGAAAGTGATTGGTTTAAAGTTAATAGCGGAGTGAAGCAGGGATGTGTTATGTCTCCTTGGTTATCCAATTCGTATATGGATGGGGTTATAAAAGAATTAGAGGTGGTCGCTGCAAAGGATGGTGTTAGAAAGATGGAGAATTAAAGAGAGTGGAGGGTGCCCTACTTATTATATGCGGATGATTTGGTTTTGTGTGGCGAATCTGAAGAGTATTTGAGGGGATTGGTAGAGAGATTTGGCAGGGTGTTTAAGAGGAGGGGTTTGAAAGAAAACGTAGATAAGATTAAGGTGTTGGTTGTGAGGGAGGACAGTCCTTGGTGTGAAGTTATGTTAGATGGTAAGCAGCTGGAATAAATGTCAAAGTTTAAATATTTAGGAAATATGTTGGATGAAAAGGGAACGTATGATGCAGATTGTAGTAGGAAAGTTGTGAATGGCAGGAAGGTGGCTGGTGCAATTAAATCCTTGGTGGATGTAATGGGACTAAATCTTGAGTGGGTTTGGGTTTTACATGAGGGTATGTTGTTACCTGTGTTAATGCATAGTGGTGAGCCTATGGTCTGGAATAAGAGGTATAGATCTAAAGAACAATGTGTTCAGATGAACAATCTTAGGGGCGTGTTAGGTGGGAGAAGAATTGATAA
>JABUQX010114966.1:7500-10000 GCA_015478945.1 Trachelipus rathkii
CCATAAAATTAATCAAAAACTCTCCAGCAACCGGCCCATATAACATCTCAAACATCCACATTAAACTCTTAGGAAATACCGCACTAGCTCATTTAGCACATATATACAACAGTTCCATCAAATTAAATCACATTCTCTTCCTCTAGAAAAGAGCAATTATCATCCCAAAGTTAAAACCAGGAAAAGATCCCTCAAACCCCTCTTCTTATCGCCCAATTTCACTGCTATCCACCTTATGTAAACTTCTAGAAAAGCTCATAATGAACAAAATAAAACCACACATTAACATATAAGTTCCAAAATGGCTTCCAATAAAACCATTCAACCAAAACAGATTTCACTAACATTATGCAACCAATATTGTGCGGTTGAAATCTCAGACCACACATAAAACTCTTAATTCATAGCAATCTACATAAACAAGGCTTTTGACACAGTCCACAGACACAATCTAATGCACAAAATAATAAAATCAAACATCCTCACAAACTTAAAGAAACGGTTATCAAACTTCCTATCGGGAAGAACTTCTCAAATACAGATTAACAACAAGAAATCACGCACAGTAAACATTAAAAACGGTGTACCCAAGAAGCATTCGTATCCCCGACACTCTTCAACCTATTCACAGCAGACCTACCACAACTACAAACATACCACAAAAACATAACTTCCTACGCTAAAAACATTACCATAGCTACCACACACCAGAATCTAAACACAGCATCCCTTCTAATCCAACAATTCATCAACCAAATACAGACTTGGCTAACGAACGATAGACTAATGTCAGCATAACCAAACAAATCCACAATTACACTAATCACAACAGACCGTAAAGCCGGTACTACCAAGTACCAACCCCTCCAATTTCCCAAAATAGCATCATTATCCCACTAAACAAAACACCCAAAACTCTATGAGTATCACTGGACACTCACTTAACTTTCTCAAAACACATAGAAAACATACAACATCAGCAAACAGGAAATTAAACATCCTAAGAATCATAGCAGGCACTGGCATCAGTAGTAATTACCACATATCGGACCCCGAACTTTGGCCTTCCAGGGTACAATTATATATATATATATATTGGCACCCCTTCGGAGAAGGGGTGCGCCAGACGGTTGAGTAGCAACCGTCGTACGTGCCTCCCCCCTAGTTTTGGCCCCCCTTTTGACCCCCTTTAGGGGTCTTAGCCCCCCTTTTGATGTTTTGACCTTGATATTTCGTTCTTGACCTTGATATTTCGGCCTTGATACCGTATCAAGGCCTGAAATTGACCTTTCATGAAGGTTCGTGGGGGATTAGTAGGGATTAAGTCGAGCACATGTAGGTACCTGACGCTGTACCTGCTGTAGGTAACTGTCCTACTACATGAGGTCATATGTACCTGCCCCAACTTTGAGTTCCTGTATGTATCTATCCTCACTTGAACGCATGTAGGTATCTATCCTAACTTGAACGCATGTAGGTATCTATCCTAACTTGAACGCATGTATGTATCTATCCTAACTTGGAACACACACACACACACACACACACACACATACCCGGTCATGACTCACGACTTTCCACCGTCCCGTATCGTCTGCTCTTAGCCGTCCTTAATGACTCAAGACTTACCGTCTTTACCTGTCCGAGGCTTTGGGTCATAATTCAAAATATAATCCGTCTTAGGTATCAAGTAGAACTCGAACACCTACCATTTTGGGAAGTACAGGGCATTTAACCCACAGGTCCATGCTAAGACCTGAGAAACAGATATCTTTTATTTAAAGTCCATATAAACATTTTGAGAAAGGGCACATTAGGACTAAGGCTCTCTTCATATATGAGTAAAGAATAGTATATATATATATAGCATATATGGTATATATATATATATATATATATGGGAATATATATAATATATATATATATATATATATATATATATATATATATATCACTTACACTCACACCTACACCTACACGCACACACATATACACACATACAAACACACACACCCCCTATGACACTTATTCACACATACAACCACCCGTAGACACTTACACCCTCGCATAGACACTTACACTCACCCATAGACACTTACACTCACCCATAGACACTTACACTCACCCATAGACACTTACACTCACACACACACATACACATACACTATGACACTTATACACACATACACTATGACACTTATACGCACATACACCCGCCTATACACACTTACACTCACCATAGACACTTACACTTACACTCACACACACGCACACATACACACACGCTATGACACTTATACACACATACACCAACCCGTTAGGCTCCTTATACACACACATACACCCTCCCCTAGACACTTACACTCACCCATAGACACTTACACTTACACTCACACAGATACAATGCTTCATTACCTCTACTCTTGTCATCCTCGACTTTGATGCCTCAACTTTGATGCCTCAGCTTTGATGCCTCAACTTTGATACCTTAGCTTTGATG
>JABUQX010114966.1:12500-26982 GCA_015478945.1 Trachelipus rathkii
AACATAAGGGTAGGCAACAATATTAGGGCTATTCTATGACCAGGGTAGGCTGGAAAGCAACTGGCTACTAGAAGCATCCTAGCAACTTCTAAAATATACACCAATCGATTCCCTCATACCTTATAACCCAGGTAATTCAATATTAGGTTATTCTAGGCCTGTGAGGCTAGAAAGGCTTTCTTGAAAAAGTGGCACTCAGTTGGCACTATGTGACACTCAGTCGGCACTATGTGGCACTCATTGGCACTCATTGGCACTCACTTGGCACTCATTGGCACTCATTGGCACTCACCTGGCATTCGCCTGGCACTCGTCTGACACACCTAGCGATCTCATAGGACATCCCTAGACACTCCTTACGGTGATTGGGAACCATCAAAGTTGAACCGTAAAAGTTGAACCATCAATAAATCTGAGTCATGAAAGATGAACCATCAATATAGGTGTCATGAAAGATGAACCATCAATATAGGTGCCGTCAAAGATGAACGATCAAGATAGGCTCCATCAAAGCTGAACCATCAACATAGGTGTCATCAAAGTTGAGCCATCAAAGTTGAGCCATCAAAGTTGAGCCAACAAAGTTGAGCCATCAAAGTTGAGCCATCAAAGTTGAGCCAACAAAGTTGAGCCATCAAAGTTGAGGCATCAAAGCTGAGGCATCAAAGTTGAGGCATCAAAGCCAAGGCATCAAAGTTGAGGCATCAAAGTTGAGGCATCAAAGTTGAGGCATCAAAGTTGAGGCATCAAAGCTGAGGCATCAAAGTTGAGGCATCAAAGTTGAGGATGACAAGAGTAAGTGTGTGTGTATCTGTGTGTGAGTGTAAGTGTAAGTGTCTATGGGTGAGTGTAAGTGTCTAGGGGAGGGTGTATGTGTGTGTATAAGTAGCCTAACGGGTGGGTGTATGTGTGTATAAGTGTCATAGCGTGTGTGCGTGTGTGAGTGTAAGTGTAAGTGTCTATGGTGAGTGTAAGTGTCTATGGGCGGGTGTATGTGCGTATAAGTGTCATAGTGTATGTGTGTATAAGTGTCATAGTGTATGTGTATGTGTGTGTGTGTGAGTGTAAGTGTCTATGGGTGAGGGTAAATGGGTGAGTGTAAGTGTTCATGGGAGGGTGCAAGTGTCACGTGGTGGGTGTATAAAGTAATAAGTGTCATAGGGTGCGTGTGTTTCAGGCTGTGTGTGTGTGTGTGCGTGTAGGTGTGTAGGTGTGAGTGTAGTGATACATATATATATAGTTAAGTGCATATATATATATATATATATATATATAGCAGTTATGTTATATTGTTATTATTAAGTTGTTATATATATATATATATATATATATATATTATATAGTTATATAAGTTAGAGTTATATATATATATCTACATTTTTATTACAAAGCCCAATACTTATGAAAAAATATTTCTTGCATAGAAAATATCTATGGTATATACATTTACATATATATATATTATATATAAGGTATATATATATATATATAAGTTATTAGTATATATATTATATATATATAGCAGATAGTATAGAATATAGAAGAAGTATATTAAGAGTATAGCATATATATATATATATATATATATATATATATATATATATATATATATATATATATATATATATATATATATATATATATATATATATATATATATATATATATATATGAGAGAGACTTAGTTCTAATGTGCCCTTTCTCAAAATGTTTATATAGACTTTAAATAAAAGATAACTGTTTCTCAGGTTTTAGCATGGACGTGTGGGGTTAAATGTCCTGTACTCCCAAAATGGTAGGTGTTCGAGTTCCTACTTGATACCTAAGACGGATTATATTTTGAATTATGGCCCAAAGCCTCGGACAGGTAAAGACGGCAAGTCTTGAGTCATTAAGGACGGCTAAGAGCAGACGATAAGGGACGGTGGAAAGTCGTGAGTCATGACCTTGTATGTGTGTGTGTGTGTGTGTGTGTGTGTGTGTGTGTGTGTGTGTGTGTGTTCTAGCTAGGTATATATACATACGTGTCGGAAATCTTGCAAGTCATTACCTCTAAGTCTTCAAAGTAGATAGATACCTGCTACAGGCTCAAGCTAGATAGATACCTACGTTCAAGTTCGATAGATACATACAGGAACTCAAGTTAGGGCAGCCACAGATGACCTCACATGTTAGGACAGTTACCTACAGCAGGTACAGCGTCAGGTACCTACATGTGCTCGACTTAATCCCTACTAATCCCCCACGAACCTTCATGAAAGGTCAATTTCAGGCCTTGATACGGTATCAAGGCCGAAATATCAAGGTCAAGACCAAAAATATCAAGGTCAAAACATCGAAAAGGGGGCTAAGCGGGTCAATAAAAACTAGGGAGGCAGTACGATGGTTGCTACGCAACCGTCCTGGCTAACCCATCTCCGAAGGTTAACATACATATATATAGCGTTAAGATATATAGTTAGAGGTTGAAGAAATAAAGATATATATATATATATATGATATATTATACATATTATATTATTATATATATATTAGTTATATATATATATATATATATATTATAAGTTATATATATTATTATACATATATATTGCTACAAGGTTATTATTGTTATAGTTATTATTATTATTGCTATATATATATATATACATATATTAAGGTTATTATGAAGAAGAAGCAAGAGCAGCATATATATATATATATAAATATATATATATATATATATATATATATATATATATATATATATATATATATATATATATATATATATATATATATATAATTGCACCCTGGAAGGCCAAAGTTCGGTTTCCGATATGTTGTAATTACTACTGACATCAAAAATAACAAACAAATATCTATCATCATATACAAGCAATTCATCATCCCATCACTGAACTTCTCTTTACCAATATGGCATCCGTTATTAACCAAGAGAAGCATGAAAAAAACTTCAAACAGCCCAAAACAAGGCATTCAGAATTATAACAGCATGTACACTAACAACACCTCAACATTATTTACACGATGAAACAAAGATACTACTCATAGACAAACACCTAGAAATGATAGGCATTCAATTTTTCGCTAAAACGCAGTCACCACAATACCCTTATCACACTGCACTCTCTAATCCCACTAATAACAGATTAAAAAAATCTTCTTCTTCCGCAGCAATATTATACAAACAAATCCTAAATAATATCCAACCCCCACAAAATAACACCTCATATTCCAAACAAATACACACTCACCTAACAGAACAATATTTAAGAAATAGACAACCGAATAATATACTAAATGATCACCCACCAGAAATAGTATCTGCCTTTAACCACCCTCCCTCCTATAATCGTCCAGTCATCTTTAGCCAAATTGAGGTGCGGCCACCACCCAAACTACTTGCAACACTACAAAAAGTGATTCAACATCGACAAACTACCTCAAATATCTGCACAAAATGCTACCAGGCCCCGGAAACTGTGTGACATTTTTTTTTAGATTGTCCTTTTAACCATCATCCCAGAAGTGAGGTGTGGCCACTCTGGAGAGGGTGGTCATTGGTCGAGAAGCTATATATATATATATATATATATATATATATAATATATATATATATATATATATATATATATATATATATATATATATATATATATATATATATATTATATATATTTATTATATCAGTGGCGGCTCGTGGTCAAAATTACCTAGAGCTAAGACTCACAAATCAAACATATATACTAAACTTATAAAATTTTAGTGCTGGTGAAGTGAATGACAATCATATAAATAATACATATAATCAATATATAATATATATAATATCTACATATATATATATAAATAATCAGATATAATATACTATATCAAGTTATAATAATACCATACAATACTATAATAAACTGATATATATAATATATATATATACATATATATAACCAACAATATATATATACTATACATATACTTAATACTTAAAATATATAAATACATCACTCACAATAAAACAGAATACTAATATAATTACTATACACTATATATATTATAATAACATTGAAATATACTATAATACAATTATTCTATACAAATAATACTCATATATCACGTATAACGTATAATAATCATACATATATATATAACTATATAGATATATAATATATATTATTAAATATATATTAATATATAATATAATATATAATATACACATAATAAATAATACTTAATAATATACTAGATACTATAATATAACTATAATACTAGTTATATATATAATATATATATATATATATATATATATATAATATATACTATATATATACAATTTAATATATATATATATAATAAGAGCAACTATATAACTATATTTACTTAATTATCCATAAGACACGCGGTCAAGAGTATCGAGATTTCAAAATTGACTAAATAAATTCTATTTAAATTTCCATTTAAATAATATTACCAATTTTCGCAACCCTCTAAAATAGTGACATATAATTTTATTCTTTATTTAACAATTTACGTTCTATATACAAAATAGCTAACATTTAAACAATTTGTAGTATTACCAAAATTTTCTTTTACCGTTTTATATAATAATCTATCCTATATATATATAATAAATAATAATATATATATATACAATACCCTTATAAACATATACTATAGCCCATTTGTTAATAATAAAAATTTAAATACAAATATTTTTTAACTACTTTTAAATAATTATAAAAATTTTCAATAATTAAACATTATATATAGTAGTAAATATTATTATATTAGAGACAATGCAAGAGAATGAATAGTTTCATATTGCACATTTTCTAACATTTGAATTCATAGGCTTACAAACTGTCAAAAAAAAAATTTAGTAATTTTTATAAATAAACTAAGTCGAATACTATTCAAATATTCCCGTATTTACAAAACTAACAGCTCAACTTTTATTAAAACACACAAAATCAGTAATAAAAATATATGAAAGCATATTACTTATCAATAGAACTGCAACACGCAACATCTTTACTTATTAAATAAAACAGGAAAATATTGCAGACTGGATTGACTCAGAGGCACAATCTGTATCGTAGCCGAATTTGAGTCATACGTGTTTTCAGCGACTCTAACGTTGAGTCAATAATTATTCAAAGGAATTATGAATATTACATAAGTCGATATAAGAGATGATCAAGTAGCATAAATAATTATTATTAGTAATATTATAGTCACTTAATTAGTATTATTCAATAATATTATTGATATTATAAACATGTACTCATTAAATAATGAATTAAATAGTGATTATTTAAAAAAAAAATGACTGATACTGAGTCGTCAGACATCCAAGTTGCCTTGCCCTAGAGAATAAGGAACTATTTTTTTGAGACTCCGAGAAATTATACATTGCATCCCGATCCACGAGACGAGTCGCATACTATAAAAAAGAATCGAGTAGAGAAATTGATGCCGGCATTCTTATAAAGTTAGAACTTCCGAGCGAAATCATTATTATATAATATATCATATATATATATTAATATATATATATATATATACTATATATATACATAATAATATAATATATATACAGATAAATATATATATATATATATATAATACACCTAATATATTATATATACTATACTAATACTGAACTTAACTTAATATATAATACTATTATTGGGCTAACTAAGATGCAAGTAGTGAGCAAGATTGCCTACTACATAGCTAACCCAAAAAGCCGTGCAACTAGATATATAATATACTAAACGTATAAAACACTAATAACAGCACTAAATTAATATATATTATATAACGAAGATCAGTACATATATATAAACCCATAATATATCATTATTATATCGACTATTTATTTATCGACATACCTCAAATATATAATATAACTATTATTTACTATAATCTAACATATATAAGTATCGGTACTAATTCATATCTAAATATAATATATAAATAAAAGGCACTCAACTACGATACCCTACACCTAATACCTAATAATATCAATATAAAATATAATAATACATACAGTATACAATTCTCATATATATTATATACAACATAACATATAATAAATATACATATATATAATATATAAATATACATATACATATATATGATACTAATATAAATAAATATAAGACAATGTGGATAGATAATAATATATATAATATACGACTCACTATACATAACTAATACATTATAATATACTATACACTTCCCAACTTGAGAGAGTGAAACTAATAAGTCAAATAAAGAGTTTAGTAGTGCAAAGAAATTCTGAAAACAACTATAATAATCCATTAGAATTTTGATGAGAATTACAAGTGATGCTTTTATAAAAGTAAGTTCTTCAAAGATTTGTTTTCAATACCACAACTCTTTAAACCTTGAATCTTTTATTTAAAAAAAAAAAAAATATATAAAAAATAGCCAGATATACGTATAGCAATTAATATCACTTCACAATTATCATCACATGCTAAACAACCTGCATCGTACTAAAAATCTCATAGAAATCAGATTTTTGTCTGTACTGAAGTATTATTTCGATTCGAGAATGTTTGGTATGTAGTATTGCACCATGTCGAGAGGTATGACCAACGACCCTACTAGAAACAGCGAAAACATCTTTGACATTTCTTTCAACATTCGACCGAATGACACGGATACTTTGGTAGGAGAATTTGTTGATTATTAACCAAAATACATATGCACTATAGAGTTGGGGGGGTGATAGGAGTACTCCCCAGTGCTATCAGTTCATGTAGAAGTGGCGTATTGAGGATTGACGTAAATATACGCTATGCCTTTATCAAGACCCAGTCACTGACTACTTGCACATCTGAGGATGACTGACATCCGGAAATTTTCATTTCTTGCTTATGAAGAATTTGTTGAACTGATGAAAATTTTATTGTTTTCCCGTTACATACTGCAACACGACCAAGCATAGCACAATCAAGGCATACATTTCCTGGATGACCACAAAATTACGGAGTTGTTTTAGGAGAACTGGAGAAATGATGTTCTGAAAATGACCTCAGGAGAAAGTTTTTTGATACTGTGCAATACCATAAAAGTGAATTCTATTGCCACCATTCTTGACAGAACACAAGGGAAATGGGAGCAGGAATATAGAACAACATATGGGCATAGAAGTTCAAGTACGCATAACAAATAAGTAACCAAAACTGAGCAATCACAGATAATAGCAGTGCAGGATTCTAAGTGAAACGTAACAAATCGCAGCAGCTCTGATTAGGCTTTAGTAAGACCATCCACCTTGCATGGCTTAAGGCACCCGGCTGTGAAGTTTTCAAATACCGCATATTAATACTATAGAATAACTGCATCTTTGTACACATAACTCTTGCTGAATTAAATACACGATTTTTTAAGTAAATAAAAAACATGCTTGGTCAGAAATGTATAGATTACAGTTTCATAATGTATATCTAGAACATCCAACTACAGAAGCCTGGAATTACGACTTGAAAATCTGTGAATGGGTATATTTTCAGGTCTTGAGGACAAATAGAAGCGCAGCTTTAAGGATTATAGAGTCCTTCATAAAGAGTGACTAAGGGCTCAGTTTGTCTTCCATCAACAACAATTAAAATAACTTCCTGAGTGCAAGTTCATTAAAATGCAACATGCATATGAGACCCATTGAAGTGGTCTTTTAAGATGTAAATCACCACATGTGATTATTTCCTCTGGGGTTACCTAAAGGCTGAAGAGCTCCATCGCAAATCACTGCTCTTAAAGTCTCTGTAGATCTTCGTCGTTATAAATACCCCCAGAATTTCCATATTACAATACGCCTGGACATCCCTAGGACACAGGAATAAGAATGATGCCAACGAACATGCCTAGGAACATGACTGTGGAACACCAAATGTCAACCTGCCTAGAGAGCCTATTTCACTACGCACACCATCCAGTATCAGAAAAAAGTGTCTTTCCCATACCATAAATTACTTCTATCACACATCAGAAAACACCTCAATAGGACAGACCATACTTGTGGTTTCAAGCAAAATGCTCCTGCTGACTGTTTAGTCTCTCCAGCTATTTCTCTTTGGAGACGTTGTAACTTACTTGGATCAACAACGTTTTTTGGTGACAGAAGTCAGAAGTCCGAGGTCCTTGAAGGCAGCATTAACTATGAGACATGCAGTCCTCTAATTGCCCTCACATTTGCCATCTAATAGCATCATTACAACTAAATGCATGGATAACTGGTTTCTAGTACTTGAGGGTGACATTCTGATGAATTCTTAAACCATATATCTCTATCTGAACTTCATACAGGAAAAATGATTCTTCTCAAGCACATCGCACTACTACTGAATGGTAAATAATCAACTGAACTACACATTTTTGCGTATTTTGTGTCTCATCTTACTTTCAAATGTAAACCGTTTCCTTTTCTTTCCTGAAGTTTAATGTTTTTCTCTGTTCTTTCCTTGTCCACCTTTCCTATTATCATGCGTTTGACAGTGTTTTGATCAAGCAAAATTGCCATTATATACAGGGATTTCTTCTATTCATTGGAGACAATTTGACATTGATACCGTATTCCACAACTAATACATCATACTAACAAAAAACACATTGAGCACGCTGCTAATGTGAAGAGACGAGAAAATGCAATTTTCTTATCTTAGATATCTGCTTAAGAATAGAAGATTAGTATATAATCTTTCTCTATGAATATCTTCGATCAACATGCTGCACATTCACACATATATAGTTAAACATATCTAAACACTTATCAAACTATAACACATCATTATCACAACTCTACTAAAAAGACCGAAAAAAACACTGTTGACAACATGCTGCTTTACTGGTATATGCCTTTAACCATCTGTTGGCCACTCAAACATTTGTGCTAGAACTGAGTAACACCTGGCATCTTGTTGACTAACTTGATGAACTTGTAGGCTCTAAAAACATCTTCAGCCAGTGGTAGCTAAATGAGAACAGATGGTAGATATATAGGATAGATAGAGATATAGATAAGCGAATAAATTCAACATGCACACTGTCTTAATTTGAACCTGATTGTTAGCACACTCGCACATATGATACACCGTCTTGCATAATAGTAATAACACTCGCCCCACAACCACAGAAACTTATCTCAAACGAATCGAATACGCTCTGGACTCTGAAATGACAAGACAGAAATAGCTCTCAATTAGTCTTAAAAACATCCCAAGCATTAGAAGAGGTAAAAAGCATATAAAAACAATTACACTAACCTTAAAATAAGTATATAAAAATCGATAGTCAACAAACACCTTCTTAAAAAAACTAAAAGTTTCGAGGCCTCTCTTAAACAAAAACAACCACCAAACCCAAACCATAGAAAATAAACAGAAACACATCACTACATAACCATTACAATAACTTAACACCTACACTACGACATGAGTATGACAATGAATCTTTATTGTCACTGAACAGGGAAGCCACAGTGAGCAACAATTTTGAACCACAATAGTCATATGGCGATATCCCAATCACAAAACATTCAACCGACAGCTTATATATATATATAAATCTAATATATATATTAATATATATATACTATTATATTATATTATCATACACATAACACTAACATATACACTATCATACTATATAAATAATACCCACTAAATCTACTACTACTTATATATTATATATATATACATATATATTAATATATATATATATATATATAATAAAATTCAACTACTATATAATATATATATATATATATACTATTATATATATATAATATATAATATACATAAAAATCACCAAATAATAGAATCATCATACTATAACTAACTCCTACATGATATTTATAATAACCCATAATACACAGTAATAACTAAATACATTATATTATAAACTAATACCTAATATACATAGCTAATAATCATACATAATAATTAATACACATACACAACAAACAATTCTAATAAATATATACAAAAAATATCAGATGATTCATATACTAAACAAACTACTATTGTCTAAACCAGATTATATTTACTGAAGAGCCTAAAGTTTATACAATTGTCGAGATTCCACACTTTAAGATCATCAATTTATATTTTACTACTACTTAATTTATGGAAAATGAAACTAATTATCATATATCTAGGATTTCGCTATTATTTATTTAAGTTTAGATATTTCATAATTATATTAATATCTAATATATATTATATAAAGAAGATTATTTTGGCAAATATAGATAGTATATATAGATATAGTAATCACGATAGGAATAATAATATTATTTTAGACTTATCCAGTTAAGAATATGATATTATTATTTTCAGTTACTTTTGCCTATATTTAAGAATACTGTCAGAGACCTATAAAAAGTGCAGAGATTTATATGATAAGGGCTTTTTTGGTTTCGTAAACTAATATCGATCTTTATATGATAGAGATATATTATATATATTGTTTACGAAGTAAACTCCTGCTTTAATATCCCTGATTGATTGCTCCTGCACAGCTTCCAGAACCTTTTGATTATTCTCATTGAAGCCTAGACCTGATATTTAGCAGAGTTGTGAAGGTTTTGATAAAGTATTAACCCCTAGACAACAAAAACTATTTATTGATACTGAACCCGCGTGTCCTCATCGATAAAATATCTGACACGTTTTTGTCTGGCCTTGTCCGAGAAGGAATATAACAATATTTCTTCATCACACTTGCTGGATTCAGATACTCACCTCTCTTTTATTCTTCACGGTCTCTCTTCATTTTGTCAACATTAACAATGGACTACCAATCATGGTGCCAGATGGCTAAAGAATTAGGCCTAAAAGGCAAAGAGTCTCTCGAATTCATCAAAGAAAGAGAGAAGGCCTACAAAGAAGAGAAGGTTGCTGAGGCAGAAAGAGCCACTATTGAAGTTGAAATAGCGGAAAGAATTTCTCTTCTCAAGAGAGAAGAAGCTGAAAGAAATGCTTAACTAAAGAAAGAGGAAGCTGAAAGGAATGGTCAACTTAAGAGAGAGGAAGGATCTCGAAATGTATTTAAAAAAGTACGTACTGACTATTACTGAAGAAGCCGAACGCACACGAAACTTTGAATTGGAAAGAATACGACTGTCCAATCAGTCTCAATCGTCCGTCCATTTAAACACCTGTTGCCCAAAGGACTTAGCTGTTCATCGTAGAGAGGCAGGACTCTCTAGATTAAACAACATCGCTTCTCACGCGGATAGATCTCTTCAAGAAAGGGGTAAGAACCTTTGTTCCAAAAAGCAAGACTTTAACCTTTCTATGGCATATGGTAGTAACGAGGATAAAATAAACCATAATACTCAACGCCAATACACCAAAGTTTGTGGAATATGCCACAAAGGCGGCCACGATTCCAGCGTTTGTTATTCTGCCCAAAATGGAAACAACAGATTTCCACGTAATCGACACTATTTTGATAATAATTTTAACCGCGGTAACAAGACAGCGAAGAGAAGATGGCTACGCTGCACAAATCAACTACAGCAATTGCGTTACACATTGAAATAATCTAATTGGAGATTTTATAGATGTAAATTGTGAAAGACGATAGATATAGCATCTAGCACGTGAGAAAAATGGTAAAGAGACGGATAGTATATGAGATAATGGTAAATTCATATAATACGTTATAACCATAGATAATAGATAGATATACCAGACATTCCTCATAGGATAGAATGAGTTCTAATAAATGAGCAAATTGACGTACAGTACTAATCGTGATACAGGGTGTAATGACGTAAATTGTGAAAAGAAGTTTGTGAAAAAAACATCATTCACAGGCGAGAGTAGAAAATTGCTGCTAATTGGGTCACAACACTTGGGCAGCCTTGAAGAAGAATTTGGCATCTCGATCTGCACGAATTATTAAATACGCGATGGGTCGATCGAAGCTACTAATGTCGCGAAACGACATGCGTTAAATAATCACCTGACATTAACATTGGGAAATAATCCCACACGGAGCGCTACGGTCGGAGGACCATCAACAGAGTTCGGCAATCGAAAAATAAAATTAAACAACGTGGACACATCCATTGTTGAAGTTACTTGTGAAGCAGAATAATGCTCATTTGAAATAAAAATAATAACAACGTGGACACATCCATATGTTGAAAATAGTTACTTTGAGCAGATCAATGCTATTGAGAACAATAAAAAATGATACCACAGTGAGGAACACATATCCATTGTCTGAAGTTACTATGTGAAAGCAGAAAATGCACAACCTTAACGAAAGAAAATAACAAATGATAAAAATTATCACATGACGTGGAATACAACATCTGTAAGAAGTTATTTATGAGCTGAACATGCTATTGAAAAAAAATATAGATAAAACATTAATACCTTAACACAACACAATAGACGTGGAACCACACCATTGTCGAAGTTGTTCAAATGAACTGAAAACTAGACTCACACAAGCAAAGACTACGTCAGACAGTGAAAATTTATGGAACATATCTTCCTCCACTATACACCTTCCAAAACACAAAAGATCACATCACTCATTCAACATCTGTTTTAGAAGCACAAGTCATTTAATGAGACAATAAAGCTCTGAGCGTGACAGCTAGGTGATACCTGAGAGGATTGTTTAATAAGTAGATTAGAGGAAGAGTGGTTCCAATTAACACGAGTGGAAGAAGATAATGAGGAGGAAGATCGAAAAGAAGAGGAAAAGTCTCAAACTGAGGCGTCATCTGAAGATAGACCTAGACCATCCATATTAACTTAGAAATAGTCCAAGTGAAATGAATGGCGCAATAGGCAATCAGCAGTAACCAAGTCATATGAAGAAAATAAAGAGAAGGAGAAGGCAACTTCAAAACCATGAGGAAGAATAGGAGCTATAGTAGAAGACTTAGCAGAACTTACTCTAATCACTGATGCTACATTTCATCTTCTCACTCTCCGCTCAAACAGAACTTCATGCAGCTGGAAAAAGAGTCATTACATCTCTGTAGCATACCGACGAGGAAGTTGCAGTGACTGCTCACTTCACCACTCCATATTTACTCACCACAAGGAGGTCCCAAAAGGATAAATCATATTAATGACCACACGAACAATCACTAATAATACTCCAGTCAAGACAGCAGGCAGAATTAATTAGCAGCAGGAATTATGCTCGAGCAAAACAACTCTAAGGGCGTTTAGAACCAGCCAACATAGACACAACTCAGACCAATGCGCCTTATCGTATCTTTTCTGGATGGCAAGCAGACTGCATCATGGAAGGAATGATCGAGAAAGAGCACGATATTTGATGAAGAAGAACTTTAGGAAGTAGAAAACTCCCTATCCTTCAGTAGAAACCGAAGAGTTTCGCACAATCATTGATTGCTTCCATTGCAAATGTCGAAAGGTCAGATGAAGAACAAAACGGCGCAAACAGAGGAACGATGCCGAGATCGAGAAATCAAGCAACTCTTCAGCGTGGATGAAAGCAATGCTATGACAGTACAAATAACCGTAGGAAAGACTTTTGTCTGCTTTTCAGGCGAAGATACTCCATGACTTTCTTTCAAGACGAAGATGAACGTCACTTTTGTCTCTTAGGAGGGGCGTGTGTCAAGTTATATCTTACCTGAAGGCCATGGTTTCTCATTGTGAGATTCCACTAGTTTTTATATATATATATATATATATATAGATTTTGCTATTATTTATTTAAGTTTAGAATATTTCATATTCCTTCATTTTATTTATTTTATAAAAGAAGATTTATTTTGGCAAATTGAAATGTATAAAAATATTAGCTTGTAATACGATAGGAATATAATTTATTTTAGACTTATCAAGTTAAGAATTGATATTATTATTTTAGTTAATTGCTATATTTAAGATACTGCCAAAGACTATAAAAAGGCAGAGATTTTATGATAAGGGCTTTTTGCGTTTCGTACTATCGTTCTTGAAACTGGTGTTCGGGATTTCTTTTGATATGATTTATGAGTAAAACTCCTGCTTTTATCTTAACTGTTTTGTAAACCTACACAGCTTCCAGAACCTTTTGATTATTCTTATTGAAGTTTGGACCTGATATTCAGCAAAGTTTTAAAGGATTTATTGTAGTTCAAAACCCCTAGACAACAAACTATTTATTGATACTGAACCCGCGTGTCCTCATCATAAAATATCGCGACATATATATATATATATATATATATATATATATATATATATATATATATGTGTTATATATATATATATATATATATATAATATATATATATATATATATATATATATATATTATATATATATATATATACTATATATATAATATATATATCTATAGTATATTATATATATATAGTATATATATATATATATATTAATATATATCGTATATATATAAATAACATACTATAATAACTATATATATATAATATATTATATAACTA
>JABUQX010114967.1:5000-12500 GCA_015478945.1 Trachelipus rathkii
AAATAAAGTTGTTAATAAATTAGAAAGAGAAAATTTTTTGGATTTTCTTTCTCTTTACTTCCTTTCAATAATATCCATAACTTGATCAAATTCCATCAAAGTTGGGGGAAATTTGATTAAATTCCCCCAGAGTTGGGGAGAAATTTCCAAGCCAAGCCAGTCATGAATTAAAGGTCGACATGGTTCGATTTACACTGCGATTGAAAATGTGCAAGTCAAGATAAGTTGGAAATATAGATAAAAGGAGTTGCGTGTTCCAGAATTTACCAGTGGAGTACATATAAGAATGTGTAAATATATATATATATATATATCATCCTATATTAAATAATGAAGCTATACTTGTACTTATAATATATATGACTATATAATATATATATATATATAATATATATATATATATATATATATATATATGATAATATATATATATATATATATATATATATATGCTTTTAAAATAAAAAGTTACGATTTATTATTTTAATGGATATAACCGTAGTTAAATATACGTATATATATATATATATATATATATTATATTATATAATATATAATAAGTATATAGTATATATATCATATATATATATAGGTATATATATATATATATATATATTATGATATATATATATATATTTATATGATATATATACTATATATATGATATATTATTATATATATATATATATTATAATATATATATATATATATATATATAATATATATATATATATATATAGTATATATATATATCATCATCATTAACCTTCTTTCCCCAAGACGTGGGGTCGGGTGCGCACCAATGCACGCGGAAAACAGAAAAAGGTAGTAGAAAAAAATATGACGCAAGTCGTGAAAAAGAAAAGCCAGGCCTTACCTCGCCCCATCTATTACGCTTTAGTGAGAACTCGTCGCAGTCGGAAAATCCACCTAGAGCTTCACGGGACCTCGACGGACTCTCACTATGGCCTATCTTGTCAATTTGTATAGTCATCCCCTTGGCCCGATGGGCCACATTCCATAACCGCCCTTACTATTATATTTGTAGATGAAGATGATTGAGCGACGGCGAGTCAATAGGCCAAGCAATTCACATCACTATTTATGCATCGCTTTTTCACGCTCTGCAAACTCAACATTTCTCTCGCTTCAGGCATTCCCTGTACTGACTAATCCCACTTTTATCGGGTGTGCGCGCGGGCGCGAGGTGTGAGCGAGGTGAGTGAAGCAGCTAAGTATCCGCTTTACCAACGCGACTATCGCATCCATTAGCTTGTCCACACACGAACACAGGGGGCAGCAGCTAGCAGGAGCACACACATCACACACTACGTCACACACATATCACACACACACACAAGCGGGGAGACCGCTCCACACACACAGCACACAACACACATCAGCACGCTACACACACACACACACACACACACACAGCACACACACATATAATATAGTATAATAATATAGTATATATATTATATATATATATTTATATATATATATATATATAGTATACGTATTTAGTATATAGTAGTATATGTATATATTTATAGTCGCGAGCGCGTTATTGTATTCATACGTCATTTTTTGGGGGGAAAAGTAAAAATCAACAACACGCCACTAAAGTATTTTCTTTTTACGTTTGTTGTTTGAAAACCATTTGTGGTCTAATTTGAATAGAACAAAGACTATGATAGTGGAGAACTCACTCAACTGATTTTTAATTCTGCTTTGAAGTAAGAAATTAAAGATCTGTTGTCAATTAACAGAGGAAAATTAAAAGTAAAAAAATAAAATTTGTAATTATTTTTTAAATGAGTCAATTTTTGGAAAAAAAAAAATCATTTAGGAGTAAAAATTGGGTTTTTCACTCCAGATGCCTGAAATATTGTCAGGCAGCCAAGGCATGAGATCGATCTGCGCATATATGCTAAAAAGTCTGTTATAAAAATGTAATGAAAATAGTGGAAGAAAGTTTCATAGACGCGAAGGTGATATCATAGTAGTAGTATATAATATATGGTGATATATATATAGTACTATATAATATATATATATAGTATACTACTATATATAGTAGTATATAGTATTATATATATATATATATATTTATATATTATATATACTATATAAGTATATATTATTTATTTTTTCATATATTAGTAATATAGTATATATATATATATATATATATATATATAGTATATATAATATATATATATATCTAGATAGTATATATCTATATATATAGGTTATATATATATATATAAACCTCTCACTATAATATATATTATATATATTATATATATATATATAATATATATATATATATATATATATATATATATATGTATAGTATATATGAATATTATATATATATATATGATATATATATATATATAAGTAGAGGAGTGAGGTAGTATAATGTAGTATATATATATATTAGTATATAGTATATATATATATAACTAGTAGTATACTATAATATATATATATAATATATTTAGTATATGAGTATATCATAATATATAATATATTGTATAGTATATATGTAATTATTAGTATAGGATATAGGTTATATAATATATATATATATATTTTATTTTATATCTATTAGATATATATATATATATATTATATATAATATATATATATATTATATTTATATATATATATATATATATATATATATATATAATATATATATAATATATAATATATATATATATAATACTGGCTATAGAAATGCTAGTGCAGGGCCTCGGGATTCGCGCGTGAGTGTTTTGAGCACACTACCGGTAATTCATGGGAAGCAAGGAATAGATGATAATGACTAGTATATATAGTATTATTAATAGTATAATAATATGATTATATATATATATAGATTACTATCTATAGGCCGGTCATAAGAGTCTGATCACGGGTTAGTGACGAGTTGATCTCACTCCAGAGCTAGTATGCCAGCCGGGCTCAATGTGGCTACATGATGTTTGGTATCTGGGCTAATCGCATCGCCGTCGTCCTTATGGACCGGATATAAGGATAAAAGATAGAAAAGGACCACAGAGTGTCATCCACAGCATCTAATAGTTCGAATTGACTCCGTCAGCGAATCAAAACGACTATAAAAACTTATCGAATGCAGCTGTTATGCTTTTTCCTGCTTTTATTCATTGTTAACAAGCTTTTAGATGACTCTTGATACCTCCCAGCAAAAGACTGGAAGAAGAAAAAAAATGTCAAGCATACTTACCCTTCAATTGTTATCGCTATACTAAGTCCGACTTTTAAGGAGCCGTTTAATATATAAGTTTTTTTTTTCAATTGAATGTTCCGTCATAGCATAATAAGGAAGTATATGACGTATTTTTGAAATTAAATAGTAAAATTTGTACTCAACCGTAGCCGGATCATTTAGGTCATCCGCAAAATTATTACGGCCAGAATAAATTATGGTAACATGCCAGGAAGTATTTTTTTTTTAAATAATATATTAGGTTTAAGTGATACCGCATACGATTTTCTTTCTTTATATATGTAAGTGAAGTAAATATGGACGCAATAAGGACATAATAATGAGATTTTTCTATTCATTGCTACAGATATTCGAGAAAATGAATAATACCATTTAACCATTTAAATATTGGAACGATGTTCAACAAAAGGATGAATATTTTGCATCGACACTTTTAAATATATATATATATATATATACTATATTATATTTATACGTTAAGGAAAAAGGAATAGAAGATATATATACGGTATATCATATTTTATTCTGACAATATCACTGATATATATATATTATATATAAATATAATATATTATATATATATATCCTTTGTGGCAGGCATCGGGTTGCAGCGCGTCTGGTTCGTCGCTTTTTAGCGTTTCGCCTTCCTAGAGTACTTCAAGCCTCCTCTCGACGCTACATTAAAGCATGATGCTAACTCCCGTACCACGCCTCCTCATTAGCTTGAAGGATGTCCCTCCCGCCCCCCAGTCTCCGATAGATTAAACAAGCACATGTAACCGACGAACATTGCCTGGTTAAAAAAAATAGCGAAACTAAATCTTCACCTCTATCTCACTTGGCCTTTGCCCGTTGGATAGGATGGATATATAGGTATATTCGTATATATTAGCTATACTATATATATAGTTATATATATTATTAACTCATATAGTCTAGTATGTATATATATATATAGGTATGATATATTTATATCCTATATATCAAGTATATATATATATAATATATCTACAGCGCCGCCTGATTACTATGCCTATTATATATATCCTATATTTTTTGTTTATAATAAAGTGAGAATATAATAGTGGGGTTTGCGGTTTAGTGGACAGTTAAATAAAGGAGAGAGTGGAATCGTTTTGGGCAGTAATCGAATGCATTCAACCGAAGTGCGTCTAAAATATAAATAAGATGTTTTTTCGCAAAGCATTTTAAACTTTCTATTTTACACTCGTGTTTTTCCTACAAGATCAATTCACACTTCCCCCCAAGTTTTATCCTTATATATATGGCCTTTTTGCTTCTCTTCTAATTCTCTCTCTCTTCTCTCTGCTCTATCTTCACTCGGTAGCTCTTCTCTCTCCTCTCTCTCTTCTCATCTCATCCTCATGCTCTCTTCTTCTCGTTCTCTCTCTTCTCTTCTCTCTCTCTTCTCCCCCTCCTCTCTTCTCCTGCTCGTCATCTCTGTTCTCTCGTTCCTCTCTCTTCTGCTGCTAACTTTTTATATGTTATTTAATATTTTGAACTTTGTACTTGGCCGGTTAAATATATATAGATAATATATATATATATACATATTACGATTATATATATATAATTATATATATCTATATATATATATAAAGTAAATATATATATATATAGTAGTATAATATTATATATAGTATATATAATATATATAGTATATATATATATATAATATATATATATATATATATATAATATATATATATATATATATATAATATACGTATATATATATATATATGTATATAATATATAATATATATATATATATATGTATAATATTATATATATATATTAATATATATAGTCTATTCTATATATATATATATACTCTATATTATATATATATATATATGATATAGTGATATTATAATATATTATTACTATATATAGTATATATATATATATATTATATATATATATATATGCTCCTCATAATCCATTTGTTTTTCCCGGATCGTGCCTGTTCTTTTGGCCATTCAGCGACAGAGACAGCGCTTACGGGGTGGAAAAATCTCGTTCTGCCGCATATCATCTCGCTAATTTTTCATTGCAGCTAGAAATCGTTATGCAGGATACTCTTCGACGAGCAAAGCGGGCTTTCATAAAACGAAAGTGCGCCTAACCTCGCTTGGTTTCTCCTATCTGAATAAATCTTTCTGGCCTCTTGCCAAAAACGATCTCTTAACAAACTTCTGTAAACCTACCTTTCCTCCTCTTATTCGATCGATGGCCTCTGTTGCTAACTCTCCAACTGAAAAAGGCCAATCTCTTCAGGCTCGCTATTTTCCTCTAATCAACCCTGGCACGATTCCTGGCATTCCTCCTCTCCTCCACTTCTCCTCTCGGTGTCGCTATGTTACTTTGCCGTGATCTACATTTTGAATCGGTGGGCAATGGGGCTCCTGAGATCTTATGAACGTTAGGAAGGCGGGGGCCCGGATGGCATTTCCTTCCCGCGAGTTTTGAGGGAGTTGCTTCCGAGCTTGGCCCTCCCCTCGTTGAACTATATTCTCTCTAATGTCTCAATACTAACACTTTCCTCAGTGTTGGAGCACGCACATGTCCAAACCTATTCCGAAAAAAGGGAGCCGCTCTGATCCTTCTAAACTATCGCCCTATAGCTCTCACAGCCTGTATTCTATCTAAGATCTTTGAAACCCTTCTCACTCTCACTTCTTAGATCATCTGGGAATCTAATTCTCTTCTTTCCGATCGCGAGTACGGCTTTCGGCGGCGTTCGAGGTCTACTAGTGATATACTTTCCTATTTAACCGTTTTATGGTTTTCCGCCTTAGGAATAACGGGAGACTTGCGTGGTGGCGCTTGACCATTCTCCCCAGAAGCATTTGACCGTGGTATGGCCACGCGTTCAACTGCTCCTCCCAAGCTCCGCCCTCCTTTGGTTTTGAGTCCTTCATCTATTTTGCTTACTTAGTCGTAGTTTTCTCTTTCGAATCGCTACATTATCGGCTGTTGTTGATTGGGGGGCGACGTCGTGTCTTCCTCTTTGTGTCAACTAGTGGTGTTCGTGGCCAGGGTGATCTGTCTTAATCTCCTACTTATTCCTACTTTTCAATTAATGATCTTCTCATGCCACATCTAACTCTATCCATCATATGCCGATGACTCGACACTTCCATTCTTCAACTCATTTCAATTCTGCTCCCGTCTTTTTACTTCTAGAATTGCTCTCTCGTCTTAATCTTTCCGATTCTATTCCTGCGCTGATCTGGATTTAGAATTTACGGGTGGGGTCGTCTCAACCTTGTGAAATTTCAATTCTTTAAAAAACTCAACTTCTATGCAAATCTCCCTCTCTAGACACCTTCTAACTTTTCTAACTCTTTTCACCGGTTCTCTCGTCTCTCCTGTTGAACATATATAAACATCCTTGGCTTAACATAAACAAAAAAACATGTCTTGGAAACACTCACATCACAACGGTTGCTAGGGCGGCCTCAAAGAAAACTGGGAAGTTCTGTTTAGACTGCGAGACTTTTTTTTCCTCTCTCCACAGTTACTTCAGTTATACAAGGGCCTCATCCGCGCTTGTTTGGAGTAATGCTCTCATATCTGGGGGGGGCTCAGGTTTCACCGGCTTTTGGATAGGGTCGAGTCAAAAGGCCAAAAAGACTTATAAACTGTCCGTTTTTTTCTAGTTCACTTGACCCTCTATCTTTGCGGCGGCGATGTTGTTGGTGCTTTATCTCTTTTCTATAGGTACCAGGTAAGCGAATATAATAGAGGGAGCTTTCCAACTCCAGGCCGTGCCCACCTCCTTTAAGACGCCCCTCGTAGCACAAGGGGTGGCGAGTGGGCACATGATTTTTGTGTTGATATTAGCAACTCCCGACTAGTTCGTCGCTGCGGTGCTGCCTTCTTTCCTGCCACCTCTGTTTCTGTGGAATTTCTCTTCCATCTTCTGTGTCTCCTACTCAATTTAATCTCCTCACTTTAAAAGCCCGCGTCTGTGGCTCATCTGCGTGATTTGCGTTAGTTGATAGTTTTGTTGATTTTAACACCCCTCCTTGAATAGGGCTTTTGCCCGTGAGCGGTGGTGAAAAAAGTTAAAAAAAAAAAAAAAAAAAAAAAAAAAATATAAATCGTGGAACAATAAAAAATGTAAGAAGAATCTGAAGGGCGGCTTGAAATCTCAAGACATATCCTAACAAAGGCAAAGTTAAAGGAAAAAAGCGATGAACAGTTAATAA
>JABUQX010114967.1:20000-22500 GCA_015478945.1 Trachelipus rathkii
TCGCACTCTCTTTGTGTTAAGTAGACATTATATCTTAACAGGCGAGAGTGACACCAGGTTATTAAAGTTGTTGAATCATATTAGGTAATTGAGGCGCTCCACTCACTCGCACTCTCATCTGAGGATGTGTATTGTGAGGAGAGAGCCTCTCTCTGAGGAGTCGATATGTGATGTTATGTTGTTGTATTATGGTGAGGAGGTAGTCAGGATCTCAACTTAGATTGGTTGTGTGTGTAGATGATCGAGAAGGGATGGTATAACTGGCGCCTTTGGGATTGGCGGGAGTAAATGAGAGGTTTATCGTGTAATGTAAATATAATATTCTCTCGGGCACAAAAGACTAATCATAAGTATACAAGAGGCGAGTAGAGAGTGGTTGGTCGAAGTGAAAAGTAGTGCTGATTTTGTCCGCTCGTGTAGATAGCGCAGAGTGTTGAGCGTGAGTGTGTGGACGTTATCCTATGTAATTGTGTGTGTGTATTGTGTGTATGTTGGATTGAGTGTTAATTTCACGCGCATGTCACAATTACAGAGTATCAGATTATGTTAGTGGGGGCAGCTACAGAAAAGAACGAAGTAGAGAAGGCATTGATAGGAGATAGCGCGAAGACGCATATATATGAAGATTATAAAAGATAAAGTATGCGAGAGCACTGCAGATAAAATCATCTTAATGTGAACAAGAATGAAGTAGAACAAATCTAAGCCTCAAATGAAAAGAAGCTTTGCTATAGTGGAAGAGAAGTAATGTGAAGTGGGAAAAGTAGGGAAATAGCAATGTTTATAGTGAGTGGTTAAATTGTAGAGGTGATGGCAAGCTGTTTAAAAGTAAAAAAGAGGCGTGCTTGAATGTGAGAAAAGCTAATGATGAGATTCGAAAGAAAGGTGTAATAGAATATTGTATATATGGAGGAAATAAGGAAGACTAAATGTTGCTACAGTAGGAAGGGAAAGAAGAAGTAAATAAGTAGTTTTTGAAAGGAGGATGAATGGAGACTTACAAGGGAAATAGTAAGCTTCTTCTGGATTTGAAAATTATAAAAAGTTTTAGAAAGAAAGTAAGGGAAACTTTTATAGAATAATGGAATGGTTATTTCGTGACTGATTGAAATGGATATGAAGAGAATGTGAGGGAAACTTCTAAAATCTGCCATAACATTGGCAGTAATGGGGAGGTGAATAGTGAATATGTTGTGGTGTTTTGGATATGCCAAGAAGAAACAGGTATTTTGTGGATGAGGTAATTTATTATAGAAGGAGGTAATAGGTAGAGTGATAAAGCTGAAGAATGGTTAATCCGCAGGTATAGATGGAATTACTGGTGAAATGATCAAGAATGGAGGAGAGATTGTGACTGACTGGATATAGAAGTTGTGTAACAAAGAGTTAATGGAGGGTATAGTTCCGAGTGATTGGAGTAGAGCAGTAATAATACCTTTATATAAAGGAAAAGGAATAAGAGGAACTTTAGGAACTATAAGGAAATTAGTTTATTGGTGGTATAGGGAAGATGGGAAGATAGCATGATGGTACTTTGGTTGGTAGAGTGCGTCTAGTGGACTGAGGGACTGACTGACAAAGAAGAAATGGTAGAGGTTGTGTAGATCAAATATTCACATTGAAACAAATGATTGAGAAAATGATAGAGAAGAGGATTAAATTGTATTTATGTTTTATGAACTTGCAACAGGCGTATGACAGGATTAATAGAGAAGCTCTGTGGCAGGTGTTAGTGATATATGGTGTTGGTGTAGGCTTCTGAACGAAAATCAAATAAGTTTGTATGACGATATGAAGCTTGTGTAAGAATAAATAGAGTTGAAGTGAATTGTTTAATATTAATAGTGAAGCGAGGCAGGGATATATTATATCTCCATAGTTATTAAATTTGTCTATGAATGACTTGATAGTGGAAGGTGTTATACTGATTGAAAATGGAAGAGAGTGAAAGGTATTCTGCTTATTGTATGCTGATGCTTTGGTTTTGTGTGGTGAATCTGAAAAAAGTTTGAGCGGATCGGTAGAGGGGTTTGGCAGTGAATGTAAAATGAGGGGTTTGAAAGTAAATGTAGATAAGAGTAAAGTGATGGAAGTGTGTGAGGAGAGTCCGTGGTGTGAAATCATGTTGAATGACGAGTAATTGAAACAAGTATCCGAGTTTAAATATTTAGACTATATGTTGGATGAAAAGGGAACTGACGAAGCAGAGTTTAGTAGGAAAGTTGTGAATGGTAGGTAGGTAACTTGAGCAATTAAACTCTTAGTGAATACAAAGCGACTAAGTCTTGAGGGCGCCAGGGTTTTGCATGAGGGTATGTTGTTGGCGGTGTTAATGTTTAGTAGTGAAACTATTGCGTGGACTAAGAGGTTTAGATATAAGGTACAATTTCTTCAGATGGATAATCTTACGGGCATGTTAGGTGTGAGAACAGCTGATGAAATGATTAATGAACGTGTTAGAAGGTTGTTTGATGTGAAAATGGCTTAAATGAGAATATAA
>JABUQX010114968.1:0-17489 GCA_015478945.1 Trachelipus rathkii
GTAATGAAAATATGTAGCCCATGTCATCTGAATAATGAATTGAAATTTATAAAAAGCATGTTTATATCTGTATTACCCGGAATATGCTATAAAGTTATAAACAAAGCTTTTCATAAAGCAAGAAAAAATTATACTCATTGAGTGAAACGATTCAAAAAACCATAAAAAGAATGAAATAATGGTTATTCCCTCTCTTATCGAACCAGAATTGAAGAAAATTTTATCAAATTTAGTATCATTAATTTAGTGCATTCCAAACACTCTTAAGAAGAAATTTAGGTCAAAATTTCAATTAAATAATGAAAGTATTCAGGAATTTATAGTATAGCTTGCAATAAATGTGATGTAAAATATTTCGGCGAGACCGATGATTTCAAAAGACGTACATAAGAACGATGATTTCAAAAGACCTATATATCAACATGGATCCAGCTTGAGGAGGGGAGACCGTAACTCTGCTTTGTAACAGCATATGAATAAACATAATCATACGATCAATATGAATTCCGCTAAAATAATTTTATCTTGCAAAAATGTTGAGAAAAGAAAATTCATTGAATCATTTATTATAAAAAAAACACACACACACAACTTTAACAAAAAATCCAGGAGAAATAAAAATTGATAACTTGTTAAATAGCTTATTAATGGAGAAATAACGTTATAAAGGGCTTCTTAGAAAAATACATCACGAGTTTGGTCGAACCAACTAAAGCTGTCCAGTGTTCATATCAGAATTGATTCCTCTACTATAGTTTACAATTCCTTGAATAAAGACATCCAGGTGTAGGGGTCGAAAGCTTGATGTTAGTTTATTTTTAATCATAGCCTCTCGTTTTTATAGTTGTTTGTTACATCGTTTTATTGCTTTCTTTTTTTATTGTTTTAAATTACATGGGTTCATTCAGTTCGAGGTTGCATAGAGATAGGGTTTAATTTGCTTACTAAATTATATATTGGCGATAATATTTAACCAATATTTGAATTCTCTCTCTCTCTCTCTCTATATATATATATATATATATATATATATATATATATATATAACTATATATACAATTATATATATATATATATATATATATATATATATATATATATATATATATATATATATATATATATATATATATATATATATATATATAAACTAAAAATAAATTTTTTATTTTTTTTCTACAAATAAAATTGTTTTCAGCCTCCTCATGTAAAAAAAATCCACTCTACGCCGCTGATATATATATATATATATATATATATATATATATATATATATATATGTAATAATATATATCATAATAACTCAAATATATATATATATATAACTCTAATAATAATAATATAATAATAATAATATATATATATATGTTTATATATATAATAATATATTTTTAATACATATATAAAAATAATTAATATCTCTATGTATATAGATATATATATATATATATATATATATATATATATAAAAATATGCTACATGTAATTCCATGGTATAATTGGCATAACGTTATGTGAATACTAAAGAATGTTATTTGAAACAACGAAAAAAAGCGACTCTACTCTTTTTATACTGTATATAAAACGCCGTTGTGAACACAAACCCATATTGAACTTCTTTCGAAAAGCGTAATTGCTCCACTTACAAAGTGACAAGAGGCCAAGAAACACTGTTTTCTGATACATTTCAAAACAAGCTTAAGGACGCTTGTGACAACAAAATAATATTGACTGCCGAGGTATGAATTCTCTCTTGCCGTTGTTGCTGTTAAAACGGTTCAACTGCGCTCTCAAGAGTCGACGAAGGTATCGGACAAGATTCTTCAAGATGCTATTTTTGCTTCTTTAAGATAACACTTCGAGGGTGACTATGTAAATTAATTAGGGAAAGGGAAGTACTTCACACCTTCATAGACACACATCGACGTTTAAAGTACACAAATTCACATGTGCACATATTTAATTTATATTTTAAAATTGATATGTTAAAATATAGATACAATTGATTTTATATATAATATAATTAATGAAATATTTCAATAGCATTGAAAAAATTATGGAAAATATTCGCAGTACACAAACAAATTTTAATGTTACCTTTACTTTTCACTCTAGTATGATCAGAATATATCAAGGTAGTCCAATCAGAGGCCCGCGGGCCGCAAGAGTTAAAAAGATTACTATTTTGACCAGCCACCTAATAATGTATGTATTGATTTAATATTTTGATTAGTATAGGAAAACAGTGCGCCATACCTGCTAATCATGAGAGAGAGAGTGGCGAGTATACAGAAATCCGAGTACAATGCACGAGCGCAGATCAGTGAAACGTGATACGGACCTCCTGATATATCATCATGAGTAACCAAATAACGATAATGATGACTTGACAGAGGGTTAGATATTCTATTTCTTGTAGTCACAACTGAGAAGCTTCAGATAAAAGATCCGGAGCTGTAGTCTAGGAAATAGAGATTGGCTATGATCATCCTGTGACTAATACAACATCTTATCTTGGATACAGGAAGACCATCAAAATGTAACAACGGTGATTATTTGCGCGTGTGCGTTGAGAGAGCAAACGAAATGGAGGACACACTGGACATTACGGAAACCGCACGACACAAATTTTTGAGTCACTTTCTCTACAGCATCTTATTCGCTTCATTATATAAGTAGGTAGTAGAGAAGCACGACCTCGAAATTGGTACGAAGAATAAGTTTTGGAGAGAGTAGAAAATTCCTGTATTTTACGCACATCTTGGGAGAGTCAAGAATTATAAAGGGGAAACGTTTAGTTTCTACCGCCGATATTAGTAGTGTCATGGACTCCTCAACGAGAAGACATATAACACGTAAACGATTCTATTGTGTATATCAGATCCAGAATAACGTGTTAAAATACAAAGAATGAGCCTCGGAGCCTGCAATGTCGTAGATAGAATAGAAGCAACTGAGATCGTAATTTAGAGCAAATAATCGCAGCATAGAGAATACAAGTATTCGTTCGTTGACTTAACGAATGTAGTTCTCACAATTTGCACGGAAGAGTTAGCACTACACTGATGAGGATTCGTAACATAATAGGAATATCTTAGATCTGGGTAAAGACGAAAAATCATGAAATGTTGCTTTAGCTTCGCTCGTGAACCACACACTATCCTCAGCAAACCAGAAGAAATAGAAATCCATGTAAGAATATGCTAAAGTAGATCCAATCGTTCCTCATTGTAGTATTAGCGAGACTATTTGAATAAAAGAGCCTTGTCATAAGATAGAAGGCGATCTGTCCAACCCAGGCCTTAGAAAGTCTAGTATGTATTACATGCTGGCTTTCTAACCCGAAAAAGCCCCTTAGCACCAAGTACTGCGATTGTTTTTCCTCATTCGCTACAAAAATATTTATGGTGAGAGAGTGTCAAATAAGCATCACGCTTTACCGTTAAGTAGTTGGGCATCTGTTTTACTTCCCTACCTTCATTGCACTACATACCAGTGGTACGCTATGTTCCAGCATCTTTCTGTTTGGTGAAGATCCGTACCTGCCAAACCACACTTGCACACATAGCTAATAGCCTACTTGCAAGAGTGTGTGTCTTGGAAGAAGTGGAGTTTTTGGATCAAGACTGTAGTAAAGTGTAAGCGAAAGTTCTGTCAAACGGAGTGTAGTACGGAGGCCGCTTTGGATGCTCCAGCAGCCATGTTTATTTGTAATGAACTGTACTGATCAGTGGAATTTTCAGGATAGATCCAAAGAAATAATTAGGCTGCTTTTGTTCACAATCGCTTTGGAAGAGGTGGAGAGGAGGGATATTCTATGGTCTGTAGGATGCTGGATCATTGGCGCGTGTTCTTTTTGTTTAGAAGTGAATTCAGTTATCTAATTCCAATTATGACATATACAGTGTGTATTCTCTAGAACTTGTGTATTTATTGTATCTGAATATCTATACTATAATATTTATGTTTGCACCGCATAGCTTGGGGTCCCAATGTTCTTATGTAGCTATATTAGATATGTGAATGTGGGCTAGCTCTTTCGAAAGTCTTATATGAGGAGTCCTGATCTGGATTACGTTCGTTACACATTTTTTGGCTTGGAGTTGTTTATTAAGACACGGAGCGAGATGGCTGCCTTGGTACAGCATGCTTTTTAACTTTTATGCATTTTCTTATTCTTTTTAAGCAGTTTAATTTCTACCCGTGAGTTGTGACATTTTGCAAAACAATGGGTTACTTACCGAGAATTATCTGGCATACTGGCGTTCTTTGTTTGTTTAGACTAATTTTGTCATTTCTCTGATTTTACATAATTGGCTTCCCGAGCAATTGCGTTAGAATCACAGCTAACATCATTGAGACCCTGTGTGGTAAGATTGTGTTGATGTGCCTTTACTAAAAGAGTAAAAGGCTGCTACTTTATCTTTTAATATATTGAGGTTTTCTTTATCATCAGACAACCAGGTACCCAAAGGTATTTTTTTTTTTTTGTATAGAAGTAATCTAAAGTGTGTTTTGCATCCTGTCATTAGTTACCATGGTTGTAAATTTTTGATAAATATGCTGGATCTTGGTTCAGAGTTGTTTCTATTCTTGGTAGGCGATCGGAGCGTCTCTGTGACGTGCTTGATCAATATTTATCTTCGTCTTTGTTCACTTTTAACTTTCCTCACTACTATCTTGAAATTTTTATACTCGAAAATACCGTCTTAATAGTTATGCCCTTTTCGTATCCTCCTTACCTCGTCGATCCCGAAGCTCTGTGTCCACGGAAATAATTTTTAATCATAAGAGTAACTATTCACATTAAGGATATCTCGTATATATCATCTACACGCGCCTTAACTGATTACATCTTTCAAATCACTTAGTACTTTTTCAATCACTTTCCTCTCTCACTTCACGAAACTGACTTGCGTGGCCGGGTCAGGTTAAATCAAATCATAGACTTTCATACCTGATACTCTGCTCTACCAACATTCGGACGACCACATCAGGATAAGTCATATACATAAAATATATTCTTATTGTTGATCTTTTTTTCTTTCCCCTTTATTTAGTTTTTTTTTGTGTTTTTTTTTTTTTTTCCATTTTTTTTTTTCTGTATGGTATATTTTGTTTTTTTCTTTTTTTTTTTGTTTTTTTTTGTGTTTTAGTTTTAGACCTACACGAACCACTTTTATTCTAGCACTTATTTGTATTCTTTTTTTTTATTCTTTGTTGTCATTTGCTATTTTTTTGAAAGTTTTTATGGCTTTCTTATTTTGTTTTTATGAGCCTTTCTTTTTTTTTTTCATTTTCTTTTAGTTTAATTATTTTCTTATTTGATCTATCTAGCTGTTTTTGTATGTTTCTTGTTTGGTTTTTCTTTCCTTCTTTTTTTTTTTTTTTTTTTTTCTTATTTGGTTTTTGTTTTATGATTTTATGTTTATTTCTGTGATCGACAGCTACTTGGCTGTTCTTCTGTGATTATTTGGTTCTTGTCTTTGGTCCGCCAGCACCGTGAGTTTCTTCTCGAACGTTCTCGTGCTTTTGGAATGGCGAATTGTGCGCCACATTTTGAGAATTGGTGGTTCATCTACTCTCGGTGCACACTTATGGGCCCCGGTCTCGCGGCGTAGCCGGTCTCTGACGGTGATGTCGTGAGCGTTGTTGGCGTCTTGGGCGATGCGTCTGCGTGGCCCCGGGCGGATGAGCGTGACTTGCCGCATCGTGCTATCGGGCTTTGTTAGGTGCGTATGTTCTCTAGTAAGATTCGGCAGCTACGGTCCGCTGACTTTATTAATGTTGTCACGTGTGCGCATTGGTTCTTAACGGGGGTCTGTGAGGCGGGGCGGCCTTTTTGATCACGGCTATTCCAACCATAGTTCGAGTGTTCCCCTGTGTCTTCGCGCGTGGCCAAGAACTCGTGTCAGAGTCTTGAGACTATCGCTATCAGCTTGACACCTATCTATAGTTATCGTGTTTCAGGTGCCTATCGCAAAACATCAGATTTTCCAGGATTATTACTCAGGCCAAAATATAAAAAAGATCCGGTGGACTCCTCCTGTATCAACGGTGTTCCGCCCATTTGGGGTTGGGGATCATTGAGGGATTGGGTCATCCAATGGTGGTACGTTCAACACGCTGTAGGCACATTACGTTTGAACGTCTTTCAGAATATGGACGTTAAGTGGTTTAACTGGGGGCATGGTGATAAAATTCTAAAGCCGACTATGCTTATGGTTCAGCGGAGAATGTAGCTGTGTGTATGAATCAAGAGGTCTATAAGTGCCCATAAGTAATACAGGCGTTTGTGTACCGACTAGTTGCACGTCATTAGTATAATTGGCACTCCTTCTCGGTTCCTCTCTCGCAATGGAGTTTGCATATCCACGTTTCCAGCAACACGATAGATTTACCAGGGTGGTACAATTGCTTCCAGCACATATTCACCAGACGACCTACAAAAACCGTCCGACGCTACAGATTTCAACGTGTTCGCTTTCATCTTTTGTGTTCAGTCAACAGCAGTGGAAGAGAGAAGACGTGAGGCGTAGCAAATCCAAGATTTTGCCGTGCTTTTTTCTAGAATACACATCTATACGACCGGTCTCATCTCTGCGTTCTGGTCGCTTCAAACATTTATATTCCTAGTCTGTGAACATTGACCTATGGGTACCGGCAGTGGAGAGCGGTGGATTGGGTTTCATGTAAGGATTAGCAAGTTGTCCGACTGAAATACGAGGATTGGGTTGAGGTAAGTGAGGGTGGACGGTCCGTTTTACAGGCGAGGTTCGACGACTATCTGTACTACTCCGAGGGCTCTGCATTAGCATTCCTGCGTTAAGAAATACGATGGTAGTTATGGGCAGCGACTAACCAATCAATCAGCAGTCCACTTAGTCGGTCCATACGACCACGCAGTGTACAATAGGATGATGGTGCAAATGGTTCTTTCTTCGCCCCACGATCTACAGGGATGTAGAGTAGTCGAACGTATGGTTATGGGATTAAGTATTATGTTGATGTAGATATATTAGGGTCCCGTGATGTGACCGGACTAGTAATTCGCAGCGCATTGGCCATATTTCTTTGGGTATACGCCATAGTGTATCGGGGTTAAAATGGCCGAATTACTGTCTTGACCATTTTAGGTGTTGGGTGAAAAGCGTTGAATTGAGATAAGGCTTTGAGTATTAATAATAAGATAACCAATCTAGTTCTGATATAGTAAGAAAGCAGAAAGAAAGTTACTGTGAATTAGTGAGGTTTGTTTTTGGTTTATTTTTCCTCGGACTGGAATCTGTTTTAAACTTGTAGAAGTGTTTTTAGGCGAGTTTTCTCCCAACTTGGGACTTTTTGAAGGCACGTAACCGATGTTACGCTATTGAATAAGATCCAATATTTATTATGAGATCTATACATGTGATTTAGGCTTCCAGTTTGTTTATATAAGATTGAGTCATATATGTTGTGTTTTATTTCTTTTTGGTTGGGTATAGGTTGCAATTACGTGAGTGTGGTGTTGAGTTGCTGCTGAGTGTGTTTTTAAGATTTCTGGGGATTTATCAGTGCAGTGTTTTAAGATATTTACTTGTAAAATGATATAGCGTTATAAATTTCAGGTTTTAAATATTTTTAAAATTTAGCGTGCGAATAATTTTCCTTCATTTCTGCGTGGGATTTATTTGTCTCTGTTTTTGGTTTATTTTTTATCTTTTTTTTTTTTGAGTTGGAAGTATTGTGTTCCATGATGTCAGAACATAACCACGTTTACGTATTTTTTTTGGCGCTGGTGAATCCAAAGTTAACTAGTGGTCTCGAGGGAATCTGATGTCGCAAGTACTCCTAAACTTCGTATGTTCTAGTGCTTAAAATCTTTCTTCGCTGTCTGACTACAAATAATCTTGTGCTTCTTCTTCTAGCGGTTCTCTCTAACTATAACGATTTTAAACTGGCCTTTGTTTGGATGTAAGCCGTGTGTAGTTGTAACCTACTTCTTTTACTGAAGCTGTTCATATCTTCTCTCCAATACTGAACTGAGGTCCTCTATTTAGAGGATTTCAATATGTAAGACTAAACACTGAGCAATGGGATTGGGAGGTTCCTCTTCATACTGATCAAGTTAGGTGGGGAGGAAAGCCAATACAGTTCAGTAAATTTCTGCAGGAACGATCTGGAGCAAGCTAATTTAAGAGAGACGCCTGCCGATTTATACAGTGAGCAACATTTCCCGGAGTCGTTTCCCAGTTCAGTTCTGATCGAATTCCTTGGAACACGATGCTGTGACGCTATTTTCACCACTTAGTCCTTCGTCTCTGATTAGGAGAGTTATTAAATTAGAGCCACTACCCTTTGTCGGGTCCCGATATCATCTTGTGTTTAAAATTCTATGCCACAGTTGTAAGGACCTTAATGATGTCTCTACTTAATTAAAGTAACGTACGGTTCGTCAATCGCCACAAGCTTGCTTGAGAGTCTGGTCGTGTGCGGCCCTAGTAAAATGCGGAAGTTTTTGTCCAGTCGCAACTTGATCGGGGACCGATTTGGTTTGTAGGGCGTATTGTGTGTGGTGTCTCTTCTTCAAATAAGCTTACGGAATGTGTGCGATATCTAACTAATAGATGTGGAGTGGAATGCTGCTTGCTGTGATTGAGCTTTGATGTGAAAGAACTGTTGGACTGTTTTCAGGCTTCTTGCGGGCCGAATATTACGTGGGAGCGTGATAATCGTTGATGGGAGCGATGCAGTAGAGTTTTCATTATCTTCTTCTACTAACTAAAGATTCTTTGTCTCACTCAAACCTCATGGTTCGATGCGTGCTCGTTCTCAGATATCATATTTTTGCATGCTGTCGCCATTCAGGGCTCAAGACTATGTGCGTTATCTGGGGTGGGGAAATAGTATTGCTCACTCCTCCTATCTACATCTTGCTAATTGATATTGTCATGTCAGCATAGAAATTAGTTTCGGTTTGCAGGGGATTGTCCTAAGCTTATTGTATGGGTCGGGACAGGTAAGTCGCTATGAAAAAGGTAGCGGAACAATTTCATTTATAAGAGATGTTTCGAATTGTTAGAGTGGTGCGCACTGACGCTCCTTGCAGGGCTGGCGAGCCGGAGCCGGGATGCCGGAGGACCCACAAGGTTTTTATGGGTGGCAAGGCCGGAGGCGAAATATTTTGTTGCAGGGTGGAAGCTGGGAGCCGGAGGCCGTGGAGGCCGAAGTTTTGAGGGGATCTTGGAAGCCGGAGCGGAGTCCGAAATTTTTAGGGGGACCGGAGCCGGAGTCAGAGTCGGAGCCGCAAAAAAAGAGCTGCTGCCGGCTCCGTGCAATCTACATAAATTTATAGGTCTCACTTTAATTGAATATTTCCGTCTCACAACGGATCAAGTCCAATTTACTCTGAAATAGTAGTATATTATTAGTATAGTATACTAGCAATTACTACTGATATAGTATATATATTGATTTATATATTTAATTATATGTAGGTATAATAATATATTTATTAGTTATATATATAGTATCTAGATAGTAGTAAGAGGTAGTGTTAGGGGGTGTGCGGAATAGTGAAGAAAGCCGTATATCGAATAGGCCGAATATTTCCCGGGTCTAAAAAGGTAATTTCGGCCGATGATACCGAATTATTCGGCCGAGATAGTCACTTTTCGTTCTATGCGGAGGGTAAGTGGTTCCGAATAGTTATTTTCAAAGGTCGGTCATCGCATTTAGTGGAACAATAAAGGAAACTTACAACTGGTCAACAAAAAAATGGGTAGAAATTTTCTTGGATGGGACTTTGTAGGCAGATAATATACGGTATTTTCGGGACTGCTAGGTGTGATTTCCACATATATACTTCGTCGGTATTTGCTGTATCTGGATGCCCGTGTTTTTCGAGTGCAATTCATAATGGATCCCCTATTTTTGCATATTCCCTAGGAAGTGACAAAAATTCATGTGCGTGTACTTACTAAGAGGCTGTATAGGACCGTTATCGCTTCCGCATATATCTACAGGAGCAGCAAAGTTTAAGCTACCGGCGGGTCGATATTCGGGAAAGCATGTTGGGTAACTTTAGTAAGGGATCTAGCATGTAGGGGATGCTAATTGACCGTGGATGAAAGTCTAGATCATCCATGCTGAATACAGTCGGATGGTCCTTCAATTGTTCACTCTAATCCAGGGTGAACTGAAGCGAGTCTTTGTTGAGAGTTGTAGTTTGGGGACAAGTGTTTGTCCCGTGAGCGTGATTGGGTCTTTCGAGATTGCATGAAAAATGTACTACTGGGATGCCATGGCAAACAAGAGTAGAACATTTATCAGGGTAACAAGAGAACGCAGAGCTGCCGGAGGCTCTTCCGTGCAGGATTGGTAAGCTGGCGTTTGAGTTGTAAATTAGCAAGTGAAGTTGCAGCCTATATAGCTATCACTATATGACCTCCCAGCATAACTGATGCGAGGAGTGGCGAACCGTTTAAGTTGACACTGTCTCGGAGAGCAAATTGAATAGTAGTGTGTTTGTTAACAACGCCAACAGGTATGCTTGCGGTTCCAGTAGGGACACGTGAACGGGTGAGAAAGATGAGTAGGCAAAAGATCAAGACAGGTGTTGGAGGAGTGTGCTACAGGATTATCTAGGTACATGGAAGTAAAGTATGCGTCCGGCCTCGTAAAAATGGTTAAAGTATTTTGCTTAGGGGTCAACAGCAGGTTTCACGACAAATACTCCCTGCTGTCTGTGCTTATTGGGGAGACGTCCGGGGGCGAGTCAAAGGATCACATGGACAAAAAGAGAATGGCCGACTGAGGGAAACCTTGACGCGACGCGAGGTGACAGGACATCGTACGTGAACCACTTGTACAGAGCAGAAAACATCATCTTACCTCAGTTTCCCATGCTTACACGAGATAAAAACTTGAATTGAGTTGCACAATTGTCGTGAAGGCCGCTTGGACCATTGAGTGGGTGAATGTTGTCTTTCGCCTATAATAATGACTTCAGGAATTACGTTTCACTGGTCTGAGTGAAGCGAAGAAAGTAAAAAAGGCTGGGGATCATTTGAGTGGGTCCACAATATATCCGACATCCTCGCGTGATCGCTGCCACGGGTGGGCCTACATACAATGACTGTGTTACGAAGGCAAGGAGCGTGGTAATGCTTTGTTTCAGATGTAGCCAGCAGAGATTATTCGTGTGGAATCGAGGAAATGCCGAGAAACCACTAAACAGTTCGTAGCAGTTGAGGAGTCAGGTAAGCTGCTTAGAGCAGTTTTCCATGCCTCATGGATTGTAGAATGAGTATAAAAGTTTTGCAGGTCGACATGACATTACATTCTCACGCTTAATGAAAATTTCTCGGATAAACCTAGGGCGTGTTAGATGAATGAGCAGGGTGAACGCTTCCATCAAGGATTCCTAAAGTTTCGATGAAATGGACGTTACCGATTTTAAAGGCAAGTGGGTATAACGTCAATAATGATGGCCGAATATGTGTTGGAGCTTGATAGAGGGATAGATTCCCCAGACGGCTGATGGCACAGTTAGTAGATCGTGTTCATACGAAGAGAAGTGTGTACTCGGACGAATCGGAGGATATGTTTATCTGTACTAAGAGCCCGTTCGCTTCTTAATTAATTTACATTTTAGTTGTTCCATATTCACTGCTTTAATTCAATGCTTTGTATTATAGGTGTTTAATCATATAAGTTGCGTAGTCAAGAGTACATGTCGTATCGAGTATGCAATGTGCCGAATTATGTTTCTCGTGTCCCTTCATATATCGTAATGATTATTATGATACTTTGAATTATATAGGAATGTAGTATATAGGGTAACTTGTATAGTTGAATATATTATAGTAGTATAGTGTGATAACGTAGTATACTAAGAGGTTTATAGTAATAAGTAAATTATAGATATAGTAGAGATAGTAGTTAAGTATAGTTATATAGTTAGTATATATAGAGTAGGAGTATGCATAGAAACGACTAAAATTAAGAGAAAGTAATCCGAACTAATTGTGGATTTACTTCTTATGGTAAAAATCCATAAAATTTTAGCATAATCTAGTGTTAGCAACACAAATATCTCAGCAAAATGCGAATAGTGAATATGCAAAAACTCGATTGCAGTTTTTGGAATCAGCACATCAAATTAATCTAGATAGATTTGCGGAAACACGCACGTTTCAGGAAAATTTCTGTTTTACCGCAGTGTATATATACAAAGTAATAAAAACAAAAAGCTAAATAACCAAATTACCACATGAAGATAAGTAACCAATTCACCATATTATGAAAATAATAAATGAAAATTGAATAATGTTTTCGTTTTTCTTTCGTATTGACTGATATAAAGGATCAATTTGAAAAAGTCTGGCTAAAGGTTTTAAAATGAAAGTAACATTATTTCAGTTCTCCATTTTCAAGGATAACCTATTTTCTTGTGGCTGTCATAAATATGTATTGTCCTCCTGTTCTAAAAAATATCTTGATACTTTCGAGACGATGACGCGCTCGGAGCTAGAAAGGTTTTATTGGATAGTCTTTTTTCAAATTTGCATATGTAGAAACTAATTTTCCAGTGTTTTGTCCACCAAGTTGAAGGAGTGAAGTATATCCCCATATGGTCTATGCAAAGTGGTCAATAGGAGGCATAACTTTTATGAGTTTTGTTTATTTCTTGATGGTAATTCCTGTTATGTACGCGTTTTTAGCTTTTATGTATGCAATAATCACATCTGTCAGACGGGGAAAGGAAAATGGACTGTTTCTGTTTTCACTGATATCTCACTTTGTCTTATTCTGTTGTAGCGAAGTTTTTTATGGCTCACAATTTCTTTAAAACAACCCATTAAGAAGTGAGAATGAGACCTTCAGGGTCTTAGCCTGTTGCTCCGTTCAGCAGAAGAAGGGTTCAGCGAAGCTAAAATTTTCGATGCATTTTCTTTCCATGCCTTCAACTGAGACCAATCATTTTTTATAGCTAGAGTTCATTCTGGCATTTACTGTGTTGAAGGAAAATTAGCTTGAAAGTTCGCAGATTCTAAGAGAAATGCTACAAGCGGCAACAGCAAAGATTTGGATCACATGAGAACGCGTTTGTAAGAGTCTTTTGGTTCTGTACTTGATATTCTTTAGTATGAGTCTTTCAACTAGTTGTAAGGTAGTTTCCATACTGGGGTGTGAATGCTTTGGTTTGCGTTTTATTTGTCTTGTTTAATTTAAGAAATGATGATGTGTATGTACTGTATGAACCATGGATAGTGGATGCATGTTGGGCGAGGACAGTTCGAGCTTGTGCAAGTTATAATATGCTTGTTTTGAGTGATGGTGCAAGATGGCTCAAGTAAATTTGAATTAAAGTAGATAAGTTTTTATTTTGACGATCGTTGTAAATATGCCATGGTCAGACATTTTCTGATGTGCAATTCAGCAGCGTATACTCGATAGGGGAAGCTTTCTGTTCAAACAAATCTTTTAAGCATATCATGTTCTGTCCAGGCGAGAGAGCGTGAGAGTTAATTTTATGCTGTTTGAGCATTCAGACTGCATCTGTAAAGTTAAGGGCTTTGCAGCTGCCGTTGCTGATTGGTGAAAAATGAGAGGATATGCTTCTACAAGTAAATAAAGAGTAAATCTTTAACAGACTTCTGACATAATGAATTCTATTTCTGAAAGGTAGTCTGTACATTGTGAATAAAACGATGAAATGATAAGCAAGCCACTCTCCCTATACCAGCTACCATGTTTGGTCCATTATCGCGTATCACTAAATGAATTCTATTTTTTAGAAAATTGAAAATGTCAGATCCTATAGGATCTGACAAATGAACAAAAGATTTTCGCCATTTGGAGACCTTATTTTATTATATCTTTTGTGATTTTTTTTGGATATCTCTTTTTGTCTAGAATGTTCAAATTTAAAATTGAAATAACTTTCGCTCGTATGTTGTATAATGGGTTCATAATTATTGTTTATAAAAGCTCAATATTCGCCCGAATAGTCGCGCAAAAGAGCTGAAAACCGAATTTCGGTAGTTTTGGCCCGAATAGACCGGGAGAGTACTGTAGCCCCGGGCGTAGATAGTTCGGGCACTATCCTAATATATATACTATATAGTTAGTATATATATATATATATATATATATATATATAATACCGTTATATATTATACTAGTATATATATAGATATAATAATATATATATATAGTAATTTACGTATATATAGGTATATGAGGTATAGTATATAGGAACCATATTATTACAGTAAGCTATCCAATGTATCGAGCACAAAATTTTTCAGAAATTGATTATGTATATTGTATTATTCAATAGAGATAGAACAAGAGGGTTCGGAGTAACTGAGAGCTTCTATAGGATAACTTTAATTAGATTGTTTAGATTCGTTTAGAATGAAAAATCAGAGGTGTCGCAACTCAAGCCAAGTCAGAAAGCACCGGTTCATGTATTGAATTAGGTATTGACTCACTCTGAAGTGTTGAGTAAAAATATCTATTTTCATGGTGTGTCAATGTATGAAATAGTTAAGCACATTGTTCAGTTGTGAGTGGGAAAACAGTCAGTTTCGAATCGTGCAGGCGAAAAAAGTCTTCCTAACTATCAGTTACTGCATGGTATCAGAGAATCATGGTCTATTGAGTCCTGCTTAAGGATTATATTCGAGAGCGGACCATTTAAACGCTATTCATCGCAGACATATTGCTGCAGGAGGTCCGGTTTGGTGTCTCCGTTGTCCGGTAGAGGTGAGATAGGGGGGTGCTGTGATTCCGGTGTCTTGTGTGTGGTTTGGATATAAGTCGTGAGTATCGTGGGTGTCGTGGTGTGTCTGTGTAGAGTGTTGGTGGTGTTGATGGGGCATAGAGTTGTGTGGAATTGTTACAAGAAAGGTGAAGCTCAAAGGTAATGTCAGGGAAAAAACCTTTGAGATTTCAAAACTGAGACTAAAAGTGGAAACGAAGGACAGTTGCGATAAACTTGTTCTGTCTAATGTTAGGGAGTGAAAAATTCAAAGAGAGACAATTGATTATAATTGGTTCCGTTAAGAGATAGTGACCCATGTAGTTTTCTTATGCATGAACATAGGATTGTAAAGCAGTGTGGAGACATGGCTTAGAAGCTGGAAGTCCCTTTAGACTGAAAAATATTTGTAAAAGATAGTTTTTTTAGAGAAAACTAAACAAAAAATAGCTGAAATACTAAACACATAAAGGGACGCTTTGTGCATTTTAAAAATGGATACTTACATTTCCCCTTTCGCATTTAATTATTTTTGTCAATAATTTTATATATGTGGATGAAGATAAAAACTATTTCTAAAAGCGCTTAGCAGTAAAGAAAAAAAATACTCAACCACTTTCAGCGAATAATAATTCAAGAATTGTGTATTCCATTATTGAAAAAGAATTCAAAATAACAAGAGACAAGTAATTTACGCATCAAACATGATCAGGCAATCAAAACTAATCAGTACGATTGTAAAAATTAAAAATAAGGACAATGAGGGTGAGTGAGGAGGAAAGTGTAAACTGTGATAATAGATTTACTTGAATGTCAAAACGAAGAAGTAATAATTTGTTTTCAGAATGAACTTGAAATAACTATATGAAGAGACTATGTTCCGATAACGCGGTTAAGAGCATTGCAATACATGAGATTGGTGGGATTTGCATACCTTCAGCTAGTTGTAGCAGTGCGTGATGGTCTCGCACCAATACTCAATTGAGGCAAATCTTATAAGAGCAGAGGGCAGGCCAGTACAAATAAGCAAAAGCAGTCAACGTACAGCGCAGGCCGAAATTAATGGAGAGGTTCTAAAGAATTCAAATATGCCTGCATAAAGTGGCAATTCTTTAGGGCTCAAGAGAACAAGATGGGGAAGTACATGTCTTATTGCTCGCTAAAGTCTAAAGGCTTCTGCAGACTAAAAGATTATAGTAGTGAGTATGATGGCTCCGGGTCGTTCTGAACTTTCTCTCTCTCCGACAGTCAGTGGGAACACAAATCGAAACACTCGAAGAATTATTAATACACCCCATAAACTTTACACGAAAATAAGTTCTATAAAGATTTTTTTGACTGCAGAGAAAATTTTTATAGAGAACGGATTTTAGGAAATTACAAATGATTTCATGAAAGAAAAAAGGGAAAGAATGTTAACTGATAAAATAAAATAATTTTTGTCGACATCATAATTTTGAATCTTTCAAATAACTGAAGATCTGATATTTTAAAAGCTAAGCAGTGTTCCTTTGCGAACGTGAGGACCTAAAATGAATTAACGCTTTATCAGAGAGACAGAAAATCTGGGCGCCGGAGTCGCGAGATAGGGTTCAGACAGTTTTCAGTGCAATTCCCCTTTGAAGAATTTTGTCATGGATGTGATGAAGAATGATGAAGAGAAGCGAGAGCGAGTGTGCAAGATAATCGGGAAAAATTCGAGCAGTGGGCAGAGAAAGCGATTGAAAAAAACTAAAAAAAGGTACAACTATCGCAAGTTGAAAAGAGATTCAAACCTAAAGAGTCGATTCTAGAAAAATATAAAAGGTTAGAATTCCATAAGTCATTAGACATGGAATAATGAAATCCGCTGGAAAGTGCGAGAGAGTGATGCAGTTAAGAGAGGGCAATCAGGTTGCTATCCTAGCCCTACGGCTAAAGTTTGCAAGATGCCGCTTGCAAAATTACAGCCTTGCCTCCTATTCAAGTGAATGGTGAGAGAGCTTATTTTCGGCTTTAAAAAATAATACAAACGTAAAGAACGTGTCTAACAGGACATACGTTAAATGAGGATTGTTATTGATGGCTTTTTTTAAGAACAATTGGTTTTTTGGAATAAATTTAACAATTACAAATATTGGTCGGTGAGTTGCTCGCTGTTCAAAGAGAAATTATTTTTAAAAGGTTACTACCACTAATGGAATTATGATATATTATAAGTATATATATAGATACGTATTATTACTATAAGTATATATATAATTATATAGTAGTATATGATGAATATAATATACTAACATATAGTACTATATAATTAGTAATTAATATATAATTATATATATAGTATATATAGGCCAATATAACAACGATATATATATATATTCATATATAAAACCTGTCTGTTTTGATATAAAAAATATATGTTATATAGTGTTGCAGGCGCTCTCAATAGTGCGAAAGCGAAGGAGAATTATTTTAAGAAGCTTTAAGGGATGAATCTAAAACATACTGGATGCTTTATGCCTTCTTTTTAGGAAAAATAATAATTAAAATAATATTAACGTAAATTGTTACGTGAATCGTTCAAAGAGGAATTAAATATTAAAATTTTCTAGGAAGAAAGTGGATATGATTCCTTTTCTTATTCTGTGGTTTCTTAATAATTCCTTATTGTTCTATTACAAATAGTTTTCTAAGTATTTAATTCTAAGTTAATATAATGAAGATGTCATTAACAAACATTTAATTTCATCATACCCGC